>LPNX010803392.1:55636-103556 GCA_001517045.1 Pseudotsuga menziesii
ATATACAAAGTAAGTGTATTATAATATGAGTAGTTCTAGTTGTCCAATGAAATTAGAGAATGGTTGATGAATACATATAATTACAGTGCATAATATTCTAGCATAATATCTAGTTCTAAATGAATATGCATATATCCATTTGCCTCACATAACCTCAATCGTAAATGAATTATAATTTGATAAAATAGCCTCACGTATATATATATATATATATATATATATATATATATATATATATATATANCTTGCATCTTCTCTTCTTAACATTGCACTTATTTTCTTCATCTGTTCTATAGCCTTATCTCTCATTTCATCGATTTTAATATGATTTTAATTTCATATTCATATATGAACAATTTCATAGTGTTCAAATTACAATTACATTACATTATGATAATGATGATAATTACATTACAATTACAATTATAATTACATTACATTACAATCATGTACAAATGACTTGGAATCATATGGATTTAAGCATTGATGACAATGATGATCTCAAAGAAAATAGACAATTAAAATTACAATCACATGACAATTATAGTTACATTAACATGCAAAAGCCCCAACCTTACGTCAATGGGCTCAAAAAACCCAAAAGGGGCTAAAAACTAAAAAAATGGATAAAACCCTAAATACGACCCCATGCTACTTATTTTTTGGAAGGAAAGTTTCATACACAATGCACACACTCACACCATTAAAGAAACATGCTCGGTTCATGACCTTGATAAAAACCTTAAAAGTAACCTAATTTACTTAATAAAATCCGGTTTGAGACATAAGTCTTATCCGCAACAACTTTGGGAAGTACTTGGGATTTACCCTAAAACTCATTATGAGGAGTACCACAGGAACCCCAAAGTAGCTGGTCATTGAGAGGACCCACCACAGAAAAAAAATAAGGACCCCTACTGGATTGACTAGATTCCCACCTATGAGGAAAACCAAAGAGTTGTCGTTTGTGGCCGAGCGGTTAATAGATTTACCTGCGTTGTGTAGTGAAGGGTACTACCCCAATACTCAATCTCAAGACAGCCTTCGTGGCCAAGTGACTACCTTTGAACCATTAGGAAGCCGATTTAAATCGGGGTCCATATTCACCTCCAGTTGCTACTACAACCATCATTGTTCCACCACATTCTTCCTCTCGCCTTAGAGGGAGATCCCCTCAGTTTGGTTCTTTGGACCCTCATTGTTGAAGCCCTCATGGACAAAACTTGTCACCTTCATAGGGACACATGGCCTCTGACTCTGATTCTGATTCCTACCAATCCGAACATAATCTTTTGCTACTCCATCTAGCCCCATGGCTGACACACATCTGGATCCATTCCACGGAGGGGTACTTGGCAGTGGACCTACATCCTTGCCGCCCAATTCATCATGTCAAGAATTCATTAGACTTTAATATGAGATGTAAGACATTATTGTAAAGATATGAAAATAAATACATTTAGTGAATATTCAAGCTTGTACAAATATTTGGTATTTGTTTAACAAACAATGACAATATGATAAGTAAAATAAAATGTTATTATTGAGATTTTATTTATTTGTATTTATTATTGAGCTTGTATTTATTTTTTGGATTTTATTTATTTATTTCTAGATCCTGACCAACCATCACAAGATTGTGCACCCTCTGATTTTTCAAGAGTAATTGGGAGCTTCGAAGACATTGGAATGGCTTCTAATTGTTTAAGAGGGTTGGATGATGCCACTCAAGAAGAGTTCGGGAACCCGACCCCTGATTGAACAATCAGAGTGTAATATCCCGAATTTTGGACCTGACACTTACAAGCATGAGCCTATTGATTATGATGTTATCTTGATATTTTATATACTAGGTTGAAGACCCCATTACATATGAGCATGATGATTTGTTTTATATATTGGGCATAAGCCAATTGTTGATGATATATATATATATATATATATATATATATATATATGTATGTATGTATGTATGTATGTATGTATGTATGTATGTATGTATGTATGTATGTATGTATATGATTTTTTGTGTTGGGAGTGGACCCTAAAGGACATGATTCATGAGATGTTTTATGTTGAGCGAGGAGCTTTGGAGCATGTGAGTCATTGATGTTTGTGTTGAGTGAGAATCTTTGGAGCACATGAGTATTATATTTGTCTTGAGCTTGAAGCTCTAGAACACATGAATTTTTTTTTGGAAGTGTTGGGCATAAGCACTAGAGATTTCCATTTTGACGTTGAGCATAAGCTTTTGAACATTAGATCCTTAGCCATTGTATCCTTAGGTGCATCGTACAAGTACATCCTATCACTAGTGTTGAGTGAAGAGCTCTGGAATTGCACTAAGTTTTTAACTCCCTATTTTCTAGCGTTGAGTATGGTCTTTGGTAAGCAATAGGAGTTACTCAAAATAATTAATGATTCCCGAGTGAAAACGACTCAAGAAAAATATTGATCTCATCATACTTATTTTTAAGTGATTAAATGCAATTTGGAATTTTTGTATTCTCATCAAGTACTGAAGAACTACCATGTTATACGAGGGAATCCAACATGCAAGGATGTTCAGAGTTTCTTAGCCTAGTATACCTAACCATATACCTAATGACCTTAATGAAGAAAGTGTCGTAAGTCTAAGGATCACAAAATGTGATACCCGAAGACAAATGTTAACAAATGATATATATTATTATGTAGTTTATACACGGTATGTATAAAGAATAAATATAGTAATAATATTAATAATGTGACAAAGAAGGAAAAGTTCCATATATTACTATTATTACAAAGATAAACATTAAATAGTATAATACCTATAAAAGTCAAATTAGGAACTAGCTAAGAGTTCCTAAATTAACTATTAAAAGTACTAAATTAAATAAAAATGGTTAAATCAAGAAATGAAGCATTTCTTGATTTAATTGCCCCTCTAACTAAAAAGTATGTCTATAAAGTCCCAAGCCCAAGAGAGGCTTTGGGATCTCATGATATCTTTTTGAAGTCATTATTATGCCTATTATCAAGAGAGAGTTCTTGGAGAAAATTTTTCCCTAAGAGGAAGAAGGAGAACTGATCCAGACCTAATATACAAACTAGGGCAGCCTCACCTTAGGAGCTCTAAGCTACCTGCATGTTGGAACTAGCTCAAGGGGATTTCGATTTAAACCAGGAATGGTTTTGGGTCATGGTTGGGTGGAACGTGGTAGTTCCCAAGTGCTTCAGTCATCTAATATAGAGGTGAGATATGCCTATGAATCGTTTAATACTGGTTAATTGAGTATGCAGGTTTCAGCCATTAAAGAAGCTTCAAATCTTCAGTTATGAGGTTCTACAGTTCCTATTCTATTTTCTAGATTAAAGTGTTGGCTAGATTATGCGAGGGTTTATATTATATGTTCTAACCCTATATGTTTTGTTTTTCCATGTCTAAATTCCTTTAAGGGTTTACATTCTAAATTATAAACCCTAGGATGAAAATGTATTCTCTATGCTAGAATTATCTAAGGGTTTGATTCATTTAAGTTTATCTCTGCAAATTAATTCTGGTTTAAATATTCATCAAGGGTTCACACTTTTAGTTTACTTATGTTCTATCTTGGATGCTTAAACCGTGTGTTCCTACGAACTAGGTATTCTTTTTAGATTAGGTACATAACTTTTCATTGACCTATATACTCTATTGATAGATTTCTTTTTTTTCAGCAGAGGCATATTATATTTAAAAATAAGACCACTTCAGATCTAGGTTTCTATTATATTCATCCACTACAGTAAATTTATTAAGAGAACCTAGTAAGATATAATATATATACATATAAATGTATTAACAAGTATGAAAACGAATCATATGCCTATTCTTTTAAAACTATCATTACATCTAAGGATAACATTTAAACATCGTATACTAGAGCTAGGATAAGAACCAGCTCAAACCTTTTAAGTCCTGTATAATAAAAACTATGCCATTAACCAAATCATCTCCCATTCTAAACTAAACATTATCATAAACAATAAATTTGTTAACATTACGAAGCAGTAGCTTAGATAACAAATTCCAAATTTATCTTATTAAAAACCACATGAAAAGAAAACACATGTCATAATCTTAGCTACAAGAACAAGTAATAATAACTAAAGTACTGTTTAATTGTTAATTTACAAACTATATAATTAAACAAGAGATCACACGAATCAAATCCTATGGACACCCAAATGCTAAGTCGCATACCAGAAAATACGATGCGCATTATATTAAGAATCATAAAAGCATTAGTACAAAATAAAAAATTTATAATAAAATCACATGATTATACATGAAATTGCAGGATCGAATCCTGTGGATACTAATCTCCAAATCGCAACCATTACAAATAGTAAAACCCTCATAATGTACAATGACTAGGATTTGAATCAAGTAGATTCCTTCTACAATTTATAAAATGCATGTATTTCAACCACGAAATCCAAACACAAAGATGTAATGACATCAACACCACATGCATTTATATACAATATTATAAAGCCATAATCAAGTTTACAAAGTCAGTTCCATTGGCCATGGCACCATTGTAAGCAATGGTGCTTCCTTGGCATTATAATAAAACAAAAAACGATTTAAAAATTTACACACAGAGTATGTCAAACGTATAAGGCTCTCCTCGCTGCTAACAAAATGATAAAAATTACAAGTTTAAATCATTTTAAACTCAGGACCAAAGGAAAATAAAAATCCCCATAACAAATCCCAAGACCATCACTACACCAGATGCAGAGTCCTTCTGGACAAATCCAAAACCCCAAAACCTAGATGTATACATAACAAATCTAAACTCAAGCATTTTCTTTCATCCATCAATGAGTAACAACTCAGGCATGACCACAAAGAAAAGAGGGGTAAGTAAATTATTGTGTAGTAGGCTTACCGTAATAATATGGCATTGCTTATGGCCTTGTTCTCAGGCGATGAACCATGTTTCCCTTCGTCCTCCGTGTCACCTGCAAGCACACTAGAAAGACCACGATGAGAAGTATGAAATCCTGAGTGAATCACCAACAAACAACAATGTTGTGAAACCCAAACAAAAACCATACCTTTGCTATCCTGGAATTCGTCTTCACTATGCTGTGCAAAGGCAAAAGGGACAAACAACAAAACTGAGTAATGACCAAACTTCATCGTGGAGCCAAGCCTTACATTGGGATGCCACACTTCCCACTGACCATTAATGGTGCTAGCCTGTGGTCCATTATAAAATCCCAAACCCATTTATCTATAGTTCTCATGTGTTACCATATCAAAAGTCTCCATTTCATGCAAATCCATAAACCCCATATGCATAGTTTACACTATGCTTATATATTTGCCACCCCAAGTTAATATAAGGTCTAATTTTTACACAAACATCGCATCCTTTAGGCTATAAGACTTCGGACTATGCTCATCCAACCATTTAGGCTCTAAGCCAAGGGACCATGGCATATGCAATATGCCATGATAGGTTGTTAAGCCTAAAGCCAAGTTTCTCTTTTAACCAAATATTTATGAACGTGTAATAGCATAAGATGAAAGTGTAAGTTAATTGCTTTTCGTAAAATGAACGTGTAAAACAAATATGCTAGGAAATGAACAGTTAATAATAATTACACTATGATTAATAAGTGTCACTTAGATAACCAGTCTATGTCATATAAATGATAAGACCCGTAATAACCCTATCACTAACCCGAGTATGTAAGGAACAATAATAACAACCAACAGGTGTTACTAGCTGTAAGTATGGGTACTAGAGATCAAAACGTTCAACACTCGATAACACATTTTTCGTCGCTAAAGTACGCATGCAAGTAAATAGGTTAAGAGTGTCTTAGTTCAACAGAACTAAGTAAGCCCGCTAGACAAGTAGAAACTTTTACCTCTCAGATAGTTACATGGGATAACTAGTCCCAGCACTCCATCCACTCTAGTTCCAAAAGCAAAGTTAAGTTAGAATCATGTATACAACGGTAAACACAAGTAAATAACAATCAAGTGCGTAATCAAAGTATTTAACATACAAAGCAATGTGTAACCATAGGAAGAGCATAGTAAACAACATTATGATGCCATAAGTAAACACAGTAAACATAGAAAACATAGTAATAATCATAAATAAAGTAAGGAAGTAGGACATAAAGGCAACTTACGAAAAATCAGCAGTAGGAAAGAGTACGACACATTCCGCAAGTCAATGATGTCCAAAATAGGTAGTGTTTAACTAGACTAATAATATTTTTTTTCAATTTTTAAATACATTACAAGTGGTATCAGATCCCAGTTTCAACACTAAGAGACCAATGGGCGTACCAAACATTCTCTACAAAGAAAATAAAGTGTGATTAAATAACACAATTTTTTTCCTATGATTCAAAGTTTGCAATTTCAGGAAATTTTACAGAACAGTTCAGATCATAAACACTTAAGAAGATAACAAACCACAAGGATAGATGAACACCCCCACCCAGGAAGCAGAACTGGTGGTGGAACTGAATTCGGATATTCTGAAGACCATACACAGTCGTCAAGTAGAATTGCAAAGTTGATCCAGGAGGATCCAAGAAGGAAATTTTTTTGAAGTCCTCCAATATCAGCAAAACTGGCGTAAGATCATAGGGCTCATTGAGACGATTCCAACGGCATTCGTTTCACCTCAAATGGACTCCGTATGAGAAAGTTATCGTGTTCTGTTGTATTGATGAAACATGCAAATTTGGAAAAATGGGGGTGCCACGTGGCACCACTCAGAGGATGACACATGGAATCCATACAGTACGGACGAGGTGACATGGCATGTACGTATGGACCAATGGAGATTGAACATGTGGCAGTACAAGTAGTGACTTGGCGGTTTACTGGACGCCGATTGGGCATGAGGTGGACCAATCCCAGGCCGCCGCATGGTAGCACAGGATTGACCAATAAATCTAATACAAAATTATGGCCTCCACGAGGTTCGACCCCATGAACTCTGTAAAGAATGTTGAGCGCCTTCGCCACTCAGGCTACGTGTGGTTCTTGGTATGTGTGGTTAGGTTCTTGTATTTAAACTTGAGGAATGTTTATATGGGCGCAAAAAGGGGCCAGGGCTAGCCCCGACCCATGGTCCTACCACACAGCCACACAGCCGGGAGCTCAAAGCAGAGGTGCCAGCGCAGGGGTCACATGGTATGCACCAAATGGACAGCCCAACAACCCATGCCACTTGAAGCCCAGCGCATTTAGCACGTGCTCTTTAATGACTTTGGGAATGGTTACAAAAGTGGGTTTTGCAAACGGATTACATGCCACCACATATTGCATAATAGACTTTGGGTTAAAGTTTTAAAGGTGAGTTTGTATTGTTATTATTATAATATGGTTTTAACCATATTAAAAGCCAACAAAAGGGTATGCCATTTTAAAAGGGTATGTTTAAATATGTTTGTTTATTGTTTAATAGAAAGCTCAACCACATGAGAACCAACTTAGGAGTTGTAACTCCATGCCCAATTAGGAAATTTTTTTGTAACTAAGAATTCATGAGAAACATGTGAAGGGGGTCTTCTCAAGCTATATAAACCCTCTTATTCTCCATTTCCCACTCATGCTTTAGAGTGGAGACTTTGTAGCTAAAGAAGAGAAGGGAGACTACATAGCTCTGCAGGAGGAAGGTACGAGTGTTTATACTCATTTTACACCGTCTTCAGGCTTCGGAGTTGCTGGAAGTAGTCTTGTTGTGTTTTGGGCAGTGGTTCTCTTCCTAACCATTGTTGCCAAGGTATCATTGTATCATTTCCATGTATTTTGCCTTATGCTGAGATTATAGATCGGCCCTCCTATTGAGAAGCAGGCCCAAAGACGTAGTCCATCCTGGACGAACTCCGTTATCAACTTGTTGTCTTTATGTGTGTATTGTCTATGCTGTTTGGTTCTCTTCTTATGGATTTGTGAGCTTCATTCATGCTCTTTATGCAATTCATGTTAACGTTGTAGAGTAGCAAAGATCTTGTTTTCGAATCATGTGGTATCAGAGCAGGACTATTTGACGTTGGATTGTGAGTGTGGATGCTCACGAGGGCTAAACTGCAAGCTGGTGAGGGTACATTAGAGCCTTACAATTTTGAGATCGGACATGCACATCGAAGGAGGAAGATGGATGCTAATGATGCCCGCATCGAGATGGAGGGAAACTTTCACAAGGTCTTCTACATGATGGCCAACAAGGTAGACAAGTTGTTTGCAGACTATGAAGAATGCATGGCAAAAGAAAGAAAAGGTAGTGAAGTAAAGAAGGAAGACAAAGAAGTGAAGGAAGAAGGAAATGCTTCAGTTAACCAAGGAGGAGGTGGTGAAGAGCCTCCTGAGCCTCCCTCTTCACCTTCAGCTTCAAGCACAAGTTCAAGTGCTTCTTCCTCATCTCATTCTTAGCATTCCAAGGTTCCTCACAAAGAGCCTCAAAAGAAGCCCTTATTGAAGCTCGATGTGAAGTTTGATTTGCCCATGTTTAATGGGGAAGCGAATACAGAGAAGTTAAACAATTGGATAAGGAAAATTGAGGTCTATTGCCGAGTCCAGCAGATCAAAGAAGAAGATGTGAAGATTTAGTTGGCTTCACTTCGGCTGACAGGCACCGCACTTGTATGGTGGGAAAGCAAGCTTCAGCAAGGTAGCAAACAAATGGGTAATCTTCTCTCATCGTGGTCTGCTTTCATTTCTGCTTTACGTAAGCAATTTTATCTGTTGGGTTATGTTCAAAAGGATATGATGGACTGGCAAAGTTTTAGACAAGGAAAGGGTTAGAGTGTTCAGAATTTTACTGAAGAATTTAGAAAGAAAGCTCTAGAGTTGAATATTTCTTTAGATTCTCCTAACACTATTTTGAAGTACATTGGTGCTCTTCATCATTATCTACGTCATACTTTGCTGTTGTTGAATCCTACTAGTGTGGATGAAGCAAGTGTCCAGGCTAGTCATCTTGAGAGAAAGGGGAAGCATTTGCAAGAAGACCATCCGAAGAAGCCTTTCAAGCCCAACAACAACCACAAGTACAAAAAGAAAGACAAGAGCAAGAAGATAGCTACTGCTAAGAAGGAAGGAGGAAAGCTCCATTGCAAACATTGCAACACTGATGGGCATGATGAAGAAATTTTTTGGAAGTTACATCCTAAACAGAGGCCAAAGCATTATGGAGGCAAAAAGAAGAAAAAGACCGTTGCAACAGCGCAACGAGATTTGGGTTCCGACTCAGGTGACAAAACTAGGATTACAGCCGTGGAAATGCAAGGTAACAAAACTCCTCATACTGGTTCAAGTTCTACTCATGTTTCTAAAGAAAATGATAAAAGAATAAGTGAGTTGTTTCACATCAGAGTTGTGTCTAAGCATACAAAGATTGAAACATTATTTGATCTGGGTTCTCAAGTAAATTTGATCTCAGAATTAGTTGTTAAGAAGTTGGGCATATAGACTAAACCTCACCCCAAGCCTTATCCTCTTGGATGGGTATGTGATAATGCTAAGCTACAGGTGACTAAGAAATGTAGGTTAAGGTTTGCTATTGCTTCAAAGTTGATCGATGAGGTGGAATTAGATGTTGTTCCTCTTGACATCTGCGGTATTGTATTGGGAAGCCCATACTTGTATGATCGAAAAGCAGTATTCTTCTGTCGTGAGAACAAGTACCATCTCACATAAAATGGGGTGGAGTACATCATGAGAGCTCACAGTATGAAGGCTAACACCACTCTTGTTAGTGCAGGATAGATGAAGAGACTCATCAACACTAATGAGAGATACATGCTCATGGTTGTGAGAGCAAAAGATGCTAAAGCATGTGATGCTTTCAGAGGTTGTGATCCTTCTCATAAAAAGGCTATGATTGATATTGTGGCTAACTATGATGAAATATTTCAGGAACCTATAGGTTTTCCTCCCAAAAGGGAGATTCAACATGAGATCCATCTCCAGTAGGATGCCCCTCTTCCTAATGTGGGCATGTACAAGTTGTCCGCAGTTGAAATGGCAGACATTAAGAAGTAGGTTCAGGACTTTCTGGACCAAGGAGTGATCAGACCCAGCTCCTCTCCATGTGGTTCGCCGATTGTGTTGTTAATGAAGAAAGATGGCACATGGAGGATGTGCATTGACTATTGGGCTCTCAACAAGATCACGATCAAGAATTGATACCCACTTCCTCGCATAGATGACTTGCTCGACCAGTTGAAAGATGCTGTGTTCTTTACCAAGTTGTATTTGCACAGTGGCTACCACCAGATCAGAATTGCAGAAAGTGATGTGTGGAAGATGGCCTTCAAGACCAAGCAAGGTCTATTTGAGTGGTTGGTGATGCCCTTTGGGCTTTGCAATGCACCTGCAACCTTCATGAGGGTAATGAATGATGTTTTCCATCCATTCTTAGATGATTTTGTCATGGTATACTTAGATGATATCTTGGTCTTTAGCAAAACTTGGGAAGCACATGTGGGGCATGTAAAGCAAGTATTAGATACTTTGAAAAAGGAGAAATTGTATGTAAAATTGTCAAAGTGTGAATTTGGAAAAACTTCATTAGTCTACTTGGGTCATATTGTAGGAGGTGGAAATTTAAAAATTGATCCTTCAAAAGTTGATGTAATTGTCAATTGGCCTAAGCCTATTAACACTACTGAAGTGAGAAGCTTTTTAGGAGCTGTTCAATATTGGAGAAGGTTCATTCAGAACTTCTCATACATAGCATCTCCTTTGGATTCCTTAACAAGTGTAAATAAATCCTTCCAGTGGGGAGGTAAGCAACAGAAAGCCTTCGACACATTGAAGGGAAAGATCAGCACCGCCCCAGTCCTAGCCTTGCCTAATTTGCAACAACCATTTGAGATAGAGACAGATTCCAGTGGATATTCCATGGGGGTAGTATTGATGCAGCACCGCAAGCCTATTTGCTACCATTCAGAGACTTTTACTCAAGCAGTGATCAACTACCCCACATATGACAAAGAGTTGTATGCTTTGGTTCAGAGTGTCAAGAAGTGGAAACACTACTTGATGGGTAAGGAGACGATCATCCATATCGATCATCAACCCTTGCAGTATCTCTAGTCCCAGACTAAGCTCCAACAAGCTCATAATTTTAGGTGGATGGGATTCCTTCAACAATTCCATCTACTGATCAAGTACAAGAAGGGTACTAGTAACAACGTGGCAGATATGCTCTCTAGACCTCCTATTGTTGCATCTATTGTTTTTAAAAATGCTTCTTTGTCCCATGAAAGTTATATTGAGCAGTATGCTACTGATGATGATTTCAAGGAGATTTATGAGAAGCTAACCAATGTCACACAGGTGGAAGACTACCATTTGCAGGGAAAGTTGCTCTATCATTTGGGCAAGTTATGTGTTCCTATCAGTGAAAGAGTCCATGTAATACGAGAAGCTCATACTTCTCTTGTATTAGGGCATTTTGGGGTAGGTAAGACTTTGGCTCATTTGCAAAGACTTGTGTATTGGCCTCGCATGAAAGACATTGTAACAAAATATGTAAAGGGGTGTGTGATGTGCTCTACTTGTAAGCCCACTAATAGAAAATTGGGGCTGTACTCACCACTTCTTGTTCCTTCCCATCCTTGGGAAAGCATTTCCATGGATTTTGTGGGGGGTTTGCCTATGTCTAGGAGGGGTCATGAATACTTGTATGTGGTCGTGGATAGGTTTAGCAAGATGTGTATTCTTATGCCATGTAAAAATTAGGTCACTGCAGAGCAGGCTGCTTCTCTTTTATTTCAGCATGTATGGGTTCACTTTGGACTCCCTACGTCCATTATCTCGGATCGGGACTCCCGATTCCTTGGAGAGTTTTGGACAAAATTATGGTGTATGATGGACACCAAGCTGAAGAGGAGCACCGCTTTCCATCCACAGAGCGATGGACAGACAGAGGTAGTCAACAGGATAGTTGTTCATTTGCTTCGAGGTTACTGCAACAAGCATCCTAAGTTATGGGATGAACAGATCCAGTATGTGCAGCATGCCTACAACAGGGCTATGCACTCTTCCACTCAGAGCTCACCATTTGAGACATGCTTTGGGTACTTGCAAAAGACTCCATTGGACTTGGCTTATGGGAGAGAGGTTGATTCAAGAGCTTCCAAGGATGAAGACAAAGCCCGTAGGTTCATTCAGAGAGTTCAACAGGTACATCAAGCAATGCAAGAGCAGTTGGAGAAGAGTCAAGCCCAGTACAAGGCTCGCCATGACAAGCATAGAGTTGATCATCAGTTTCAGGTAGGAGATCAAGTGTGGCTTCACATCAGCAAGGAGAGGATGAAAGGAGAAGGCAAGAAGCTCAACCCCATTAGATATGGTCCCTTCAACATCTTGGATAAGATTGGGATGAATTCCTTTTGCTTAGAGCTACCGCCATACATGCAGATCTACTCAGTGGTGAATGTGGAGAACTTGAAACTCTATGAGCCTCCCATGATCATGGATAAAAGGGAGAATGTCTCATTTCCATCAGTTGATGAATTTGCTCCTGAGTACATGGATGAGCTATAGGAAGATGCCATCCTGGACAGAAGGACAAGGACTTCTCGCAGAGGTGATGTTGATTATCTTCGAGTGGGCATCAGAGGCACTCATCCAAGAAAATCCAAGTGGATGAAGAAGGATAAAGTGAGGGAGAAATTCCCTCACCTATCTGTTGATTAGTAAAGGCTTTTGGAGGCCAAAAGCTTCTTAGTGGGGAGGAATGATCCAGGAGGATCCAAGAAGGAAATTTTTTTGAAGTCCTCCAATCTTAGCAAAACTAGCATCAAATCAAAGGGATCATCGAGACGATTCCAATGACGTTCATTTCACCTCAAATGGACTCCGTATGAGAAAGTTATCGCATTCTGTTGTATTGATGAAACAAGCAAATTTGGCAAAATGGGGGTGCCACATGGCACCACTCAAAGGATGACACGTGGAATCCATACAGTATGGACGAGGTGACATGGCATGCACGTATGGACCAAGGGAGATTGAACATGTGGCAATACGAGCAATGACTTGGCAGTTGACTGGACGCCGACTGGGCATGAGGTGGACCAATCCCAGGCTTCCATGTGGCAGCACGGGATTGACCAATAAATCTAATACAAAATTATGGCCTCCACGGGGTTCGACCCCATGACCTCTATAAATAATGCTGAGCACCTTCGCCACTCGGGCTACGTGTGGTTCTTGGTATGTGTGGTTAGGTTCTCATATTTAAACTTGAGGAATGTTTATATGGGCGCAAAAAGGGGCCGAGGTTAGCCCCGACCCCTGGTCCTACCACATAGCCACACAGTCAGGAGCTCAAAGCAGAGGTGCCAGCACGGGGGTCACATGGTATGCACCAAATGGACAGCCCAACAACCCGTGCCACTTGAAGCCCAGCGCATGTAGCATGTGCTCTTTAATGACTTTGGGAATGGTTACAAAAGTGGGTTTTGCAAACGGATTACATGCCACCTAATATATGTGTATTTATAACCATAGGGTTGGAGCACCACCACATATTGCATAACAGACTTTGGGTTAAAGTTTTAAAGGTGGGTTTGTATTGTTATTATTATAATATGGTTTTAACCATATTAAAAGCCAACAAAAGGGTATGCCATTTTAAAAGGTTATGTTTAAATATGTTTGTTTATTATTTAATAAAAATCCCAACCACATGAGAACCAACTTAGGAGTTGTAACTCCATGCCCAATTAGGCAAATTTGTTGTAACTAAGAATTCATGAGAAACATGTGAAGGGGGTCTTCTCAAGCTATATAAAACCTCTTATTCTCCATTTGCCACTCATGCTTTGGAGTGGAGACTTTGTAGCTAAAGGAGAGAAGGGAGATTGCGTAGCTCTATAGGAGGAAGGTACGAGTGTTTATACTCGTTTTACACCATCTTCAGGCTTCGGAGTTGCTGGAAGCAGTCTTGTTGTGTTTTGGGCAACGGTTCTCTTCCTGACCATTGTCACCAAGGTATCATTGTATCATTGCCATGTATTTTGCCTTATGCTAATATTATAGATCGACCCTCCTATTGAGAAGCAGGACCAGAGACGTAGTCCATCCTGGACGAAATCTGTTATCAACTTGTTGTCTTTATGTGTGTATTGTCTATGCTATTTTGTTCTCTTCTTATGGATTTGTGAGCTTCATTCATGCTCTTTATGCAATTCATGTTAACGTCGTAGAGTAGCAAAGATCTTGTTTTCGGATCAAAAGTTTCAGAGGAGATAGTCTGAATGATAGAAAAGAACAACAAGCCATTAATGAAGCATTATTGAGAAATATGACAGGAGGAAGTCCACCGCGGGAACCCACTCATTCCACAAAAAAGTGTACAAAGGGGAACCTTACAATAAATGGGACAACAACCAAAGAGAAGAAGAAAAAGTGGAACGCACCCCTGCAGATCCAGAAGGAGATCATCACAGTCCTTCCGGTGATGACTCTCTCTCTCCATGCAGAAAGAAACAAATAATTGATGACAATCTGCAGGGGGAGTTAAGAAAAATAAGAGCCCTGACCTCTGAAGGTGAAGTAAACATGGGGGAGAAAGATGAAGAATGGTTTCTGGGCAGGAGAAAATATTTCTGAGTTCATAACTACTCAAGTGAGATGAAGGCTCAACTTGTGATCTATAACTTAAATGACAAAGTAGCAAGATGGTGGAGAGATTTGAAACATACCAATAAAGATGAGTGTAGGGAAACATGTTGGAGTAACTTCCGCAAAATATTTTAGGAAAAATATCTATTGAAAAGATTCTTCGATAGAAAAGTAAAAGAGTTTTCCGAACTACATATGGGATCAATGACTATGGACGCTTCTATCAACAAATTTTTAGATCTGTTACATCATGTATTATACATCAAGGAAGAAAAGGTAAAAATTGAGTATTTTTTAGGATGTATTCCTCCCAACTTTTGGGAAAGGATTGAGTTCAACATGCCTAAAAATTTGAACACCACATTGCACAAAGCTAGGCTCTGCTATGAGCATGGATAGTTAAGGTAAGAAAATATGAATAGAAACATAGACAAGTCTAAGAACTTCTTTGATAATTGCAAACCAGGGTTTAACCCACCCCCATACAGGAAACAAAACAACATTTTTCCAGCAAAAAAGAACTTCAAAACATCAGGTATGAAACCATATGTACTAGCTCCAAATGCTAACAAGCTAGTAGTAGCTGAGGGATCCAATGCT
This sequence comes from Pseudotsuga menziesii, assembly GCA_001517045.1. Taxonomy (NCBI): domain Eukaryota; kingdom Viridiplantae; phylum Streptophyta; class Pinopsida; order Pinales; family Pinaceae; genus Pseudotsuga; species Pseudotsuga menziesii. The sequence goes on from LPNX010803392.1 coordinate 70,887, forward strand.
GCCTCGATACCGATCAAGTGCTGGAAATGCAACATGCCTCATTATGATCGAGATTGTAAGAACAATACCAATGGGATCTTGCGCAACTTACAAGATTGAACCAACCATAGAGGACATAGCTGGAACCCCACAGATTTATGTAGCTTCGAATAGCCGACAGGAAGACCATCAAGCTACCATGGTTGAGATAGAAGGTAAGATATTCAACACTTCTATTTCAATAATTATTGACCCAATGCTTACCGGAGCTATGTTTTCCCTAAAATTGTTGATGTATGCAAACTAGGAAAGGTAAAATATGATAAACCTTGGCTGGTTCAATTAGCCACAGGTATGAAATGGAAATTTTTAGAAAGAGTTAAGGATTGCGATGTAAGCCTGAATGGTTTTCCAAGGAAAGTAAACATGAACATCCTACCCTTAGGATCGTATGATATACTTATTGGCATGGACTGGTTGGATCAAAACCATGTCATGCTCGATTTCTTACACAAGTCAATCTTGTGTACAGACAGCCGAGGGAATCAAGCAAAGATTCAAGGCATTCCAAAGAAAGTTTATGTAAGGAAAATATCTGTGTTACAAGCAAAGAAATGCGTTAGGAAAGGCTGTAAGTGGTTTGCAGAAAACATCTAATACATAGAGTCTAAGAAATAACAACGCATAGAGGATTTTACCATTCTTGTAGAATACAAGGATTTGTTTCTCGAGGAAATCCCAGGACTACCTCCGAAACGAGACCTAGAATTTTCCATAGAACTGACACCAGGATCAGTTCCAGCTTGAAAAGCCCCTTACCGCATGAGTGCACCAGAGTTGGTGGAACTCAAATTGAAATTGCAGGAGTTGATAGAAAAAGAGTATATCCGACCAAGTGTGTCTCCATGGGCAGCACCGATACTGTTCGTCAAGAAAAATGATAGTACGATGCGTATGTGCGTTGATTTACCGTCAGCTGAATAAAATGACTATCAAGAACTGATACCCAGTCCCTAGGATCGATGACATGTTTAATTAGGTAGGAGGAGCCAAAGTATTTTCAAATATTGACCTACGATCCTGGTACCATCAGGTATAGATTCGTGATGAGGATATTCACAAAAGCTCCTTTTGCATAAGGTATAGGCACTACGAGTTTGTAGTAATTCCATTTGGATTGACCAATGCACCCACAAAATTTATGTGTATAATGAACAACATATTCAGCAAATATCTAGATAATTTTGTCTTGGTCTTTATAGACGACATCCTAGTTTACTCTAAGAGTAAAGAGAAACATGAAGAACACCTTCGTATAGTACTACAAGTGTTACAAGAACACCAACTTTATGATGAATTTAGTAAATGTGATTTTTACAAACCACAGGTACACTACTTGGGTCACAATATGTCAGAGACAGGGATAATTGTGGACCTAGAAAAGATTAGGGCCATAAAATACTGGACTACACCTAATACTGTCACTAACATTAGGTCCTTTTTGGGATTAGCTGGATATTATCGGAAGTTCATTGAGAAATTATTGAGAATAGCTTGTTCCATGACCGTGTTGAGGCTTGGAAATTCGCAGGCGACAACAATAAGGGATTCTCCCCAATCAACGTTCCCAACTAGCCCATTGACTGTTTGGTATAGGGAATCTGTCCGGTTTACGGTCCGGCTACCGTAGGTCAAAGTAACAAACAAGGGTTTTACCGGTTGCAGCCCGGTCCACCGGAATTTGAATTTTTGACTTAAAGAAATGATATGCAAGTGCCGCACTAAATGCAGGGCGATCAAGATGTAGGGAGCGGTCACAAAGTGATGCGCAGGTTCTTACCTCTCGTCTTTTGCTCGCGAGCAACCAAACCAAAAAAAACAAAAAGAAATAAACTAACTATCTAAACTATCCCTAGGGAGCAAGATTATCATTTCGAATGAGCAATACATTTTCACATACATTAAAAAGAAACACAGATAGCTGATACTTCTTCTAAAGTACATGAACGCTTACAGATATTTAAATATCTAGATAGCCGATCATTTTATAACAACATTTATTGCTCACAGTGAAAAATATCCCAGAAACTACTGAAGAACATTTAACCAGAACATAGGTTTAGAACATTAAATACTCTTACAGTAAATGAAACACAGCTGAAAATGACATAGTTCCTCTTCAACATTATTCATTGAGTTACATTGATACATTCCACTTTACACTCTCTCCGATAGACAAAATTGCAGTTTCCTTTGCAAAACGAAGTAGTTCCTCTTACAAGCAAACATGTACAAAATTTTCCAGGGGAAAAAGCCCCATTTCAGTCCTACTTCCAAATATTTAAACTACAACTCTTGCCCCTTGGGCTGCCTCTCAGCGTGTGGCTCTCCAGCATCTTCAACGTTTCAGCTTCCTCTTCTGGCCGCTGTGTTTTCCCAATCATTCTCTATGAGCGTTTATCTTCTGACCAGTAACTGATGAGTCTTCCTTGTCGGTGCCTCTGTTTGTTTGCTTTGTCTTTTTCTGTATTTCACCTTCCTTATGATCATGCTGGTTCCGGTCCGACCAAGCTAAGTATTAGCCCATGGTCGCTTCAGTAGCACCGAATTCCTTCTACAAACAATTACAATGCATCATTCGCTGCAAAGGGGAGTTTTTTTAAACATTAAACCTTCTCTACCCAGCCTTGTAAATCCGCAAGAGACTAGCCAGGTTAACCCAGACAAGGTATCGATTAAGCTTTGGGCAGGCAAAAATATAATCGGCGGTCGACCAACTTCTGCATCGGATGAGACGAGACTTCAGGTGCCGCAACGGTATAGGAGTACAAGGACCGGGTGCTCGAAAACACGGGCGAAAAGGTGAGAATCAAACGTCGGGGGGAAAAGTGCTTCGGAAAACAGGAAGGGTGGCTCATCTGCAACGGCGGATGGAACAATGGCTGGAGACGGGCGACGAGATGGAAAAAATTAGTTGGGGTGGGGGAAGACAAGGTCGAATGTCGGATGATACTTGAATCGGAAGCCAACTATCTCCTCCCGGCTGCAACGGCGGGCGAGTGGAAACTTATGGACAAGCGATTTAAACCAAACGAATCGAGCGTCGGATGGATCATACTTCGGGCGAAAAAAATGACCTAGGAGCCATAATGGCAGATGAGATGGAACTTCGCAGCTTCCGATCTAACAAAAGAGGCCCGATTTATAGAAAAACTCGAGGATTCAAACCGCTTTAAAGCTCAGGCACAACTAGGTTCGCTCCTTCATAGAAAGGCAACTCAAAAGAACAAAGTTTGTCCTTCTCTTCAGCCAGTAAAACAGACACTCATGAATCAGACCAAAAAGAACGAGGCACATATAAACCTGCAGACATCTATTTTCAAAGGGCAACGAAAAAGATATGCCAGAGAGGATCAAGCTTTTAACAATCACCAAGCAAAAAATTGATGAGGGGCCTAGAGTTTAAGTAAAAATTTAAAATCGGGGAGAAAAAGTTGCGGGAGCAACAACTGGCGATTCCCTGGTGAACCTAGATCTCTGGGTGATTTCTCTTCGAACAGCAGACCGTTCCGCAAAAACACATCCATTGAACTCTTCCAGCTATACAGATTTCTCAATAACAGAAGTGTGTACCTTAATCATTGATGCTAGTCCAATGTGGGAGGTGGAAACCAAGACCTTCAAGTCCGGATAACTCTGCTGAGGCCAAAAATGAGTTCATTATTAATTTGCTTTCAGGTGGCTGACAGCATTTGACACCACAGGATTGTAGCAGGTGATGAGCAGAAATGTTCATTTGTTCCTCATTCCCATGCCATTTTAGCAGCTTTTGTGCTTTTGGACTTTTGTCCCCTTTCCTACGAGTCTTAATGCGTGCCTTTCTTACTGAATTTAAATTCAGGATCCTCTATCCCATAGTGCCCTTTTGTGTGAGTGGTGTGCTTAATGTTTCAGCTCACGGGTGGAGAGGATACTTCGGCAATTTAGTACTTATGATTCAGCTTTTGCTTTGATGCATGGTGTCTTCATGGGAATTCTGACTCTTATCAACCTTTTGACATTTGTTTCCTGGCATGGGATCATTTATATTTAACACTCTGTTCATCTTGCTCTTCTCCATGGGTCCCCTGTTATCGCCCCTTAGACTTTTAAGTGTAAGGTGGACGGAGCCTCAACATAGTATTCTAGACTCTTTGGATCCAGTTTATCTTGTAGGGATTTAAGCAGGACTTCAATACACACAGAGATTTCGAGAAAACTATTAGACTAGAAGAAATTCACATAGCAACGCACAGTCTGACTACTCAGAAAGTCTACCATTCCCAGAGATTTTGGTGTCCCCAACTAACCACGAGTTACACCCCTTTATTGAAACCAAAAGACTTAAATTAAACCAAAAGAAAACATGACTCAAAAGGCAAACAAACAACTTATTTATGTACAAAAAGCAGAAAAACTCAAAGAAACTTCAAGAAAAGTAAGGCTTGAGAACCAAACCGTTAACTGGCAAGTTCTCTTCCCATCCCTGTAAATCTTGTAGCATAAAAGTAGCAGGGCCAAGTTTTGCTGTGATTTGAAACGGGCCTACCCACAACTGCTGGAATTTGGTATGCTTTCCTTTTTCATCGTGGGGGTGGTCCCACTTAAGGACTAAGTCTCCTACTTCAAAGTCCTTTTTCCCAGCTTTATGTTTGTCATACCATATTTTGACTACCTCCTGCTGTTGTTTGAAACATTCTCTAGCCTTGGATCTGGCTTCTTTTGCTTTTAGGAGATTATATATTCTTATTTGCAGAACCTCATCATCTGACCCCCTAGACTCTTGAGCTAGTATGGAAGACGGTAGCAGAATATTGGAAGGCAGGATGGCTTCCTTTCCGTATACAAGGGTATAGGGTGACACTCCTACTGCAGACTTGGGGGTAACTCTGTCAGCCCACAGGGCGTTTGGTAAGGCTGAGTGCCAACTTCGCTGGTTTTCTATGATAGTCTTCTTCAGGATTCTAATGAGGTTCTTATTGGAGGATTCAGCTAGGCCATTCCCTTGCGAATAGTAGTTAGCAGAGTAATGTAATTTTATCCCTTTCTCATGAGCAAATGCAGTCAATTTAATGGATGAAAAGTATTTAGCATTATCAAAGACTAACAAAACTGGAACTCCAAACCTGGTCATGATATGATCTTGTAAGAAACTAATGAATTCATCTTTGTTTATCTTGCGCAATGGGATAGCCTCGACCCAGCGAGTGAAATAATCAGTTGCAGTAAGAATATATTTGTGCAGCAGGGAAGAATTTGGCTTTATTTCTCCAATGACGTCTATTCCCCATTGTTCAAAAGGCTCTGTGATCATTACCGGCTTTAGAGGTGCTGCTGCTATAGGTTTTCTTCCACCACATCTTTGGCAAGTATCACATTTTCTGACGTGTGCATGTGCATCCCTGAAAAGTGTTGGCCAGTAGTAACCGGCTCTGAGAACCTTGCGGGTTGTAGTGTCCCCTGAATAATGTCCCCCAGCCGGGCCATCGTGCAATTCAGACACTACTTTCTCAGCATCTTCTTTCTCCAAGCATCTCAGGAGGACTCCATCATAGTTTTTTCTGAACAATACACCTTCTACGATTTGATAGGAAGCTGATTTCAAACGCAGAGCTCTTCTTTGTTTGGAACTCCAATGTTTCGGTAACACCCCTGACTGCAAGTAATGCACAAGATCTCTATACCACGACTCAGGAGCTATGAATAAAGGGAAAACATCCGTTACATGCAAATCAGCTTCATCTTTCCATGCTTGTTCTTCATTGTTTGTCTTCCCAGTCATCAGTTTGCATAACCCTTGACCTTTTACTATAGTAGCTGGCTTGAATTCAAGATCGTATTCTTGAAGCGTTGTTACCCAGTTGTCCCTTCTTTCTCCTAATTCTTTTTGAATGAGAAGGGATCTTACAGCTGGGTAAGGGACTATTACCTTGGTACGATTTTTTAGTATATAAGGCCCGAATTTCTTTACTACCTTAAATACTGCGTATGCCTGCTTATCAATGGCTGGGTAGTTTAATTCAGCCCCTTGCAGCCTAGTGCTCATAAAAGAAATTGGGAATTCATCACCCCCATCTTCCTTTTGCGTACGTATGGCTGCCAATGAATCATCGGACGCAAATGTATACACAATGAAGTCCTTGTCAAAGTCTGGACTTTTCAGAGAAGGCGCATGTGCAACAGCAGTCTTGATTTTACTGAAAGCCTTCTTTTCAGTCTCAATCCACTTAAACTATGCGTTTTGCTTGACCATCTGCTGTAGTGGTTTAACAGTCTGGGCAAAATCAGGCACAAACCTACGCACGAAATTTATCGTTCCCATGAAGGATTGCATCCCTTTTTTATTATGGGGCATGGGGATTTGTTCAATGACCTTAGTTCTTTCTGGGTCTATAGATATACCTCTCTTTGAAACTATATGCCCCAGTAACTTGCCTTCTGTGACTGTGAATACGCACTTCTTAGGATTTAGGGAAATGCCATACTTTCGACAGCGCTTGAAAATTTGCTTTAGGTGGAACGTGTGCTCCCCTCTTTTCTTTGAAAATATTGTTATGTCATCAAGGTATACCACCACACTTCTCCCAATGAGTCCGTGGAAAGCTATGTCCATAGCTCTCTGAAATGTCGCACCAGCATTAATTAGGCCAAAAGGAATTCTTCTATATGCGAAAGTTCCCCATTTAGTTCTAAATGTTGTCTTCAATCTATCTTCCTCAGCCACCAACACTTGGTTGTAGCCCGAGAATCCATCTAACAATGAAAACAATTCAGAACCAGAAACCATCTGTAGCAGTTGCTCCATGGGAGGCATCGGATAATTGTCTTTGTCTGATGCGCGGTTTAAGTTTCTGAAGTCGACGCACAGTCTGATTTCTCCTGACTTTTTTCTGACCGGCACCAAATTTGACACCCATTCTGAATGCCGGACTTTAAAAATAATCCTAGCATCTAACAATTTCTTCACTTCGCTCTGGATTAGTGGTTCCAGCTTTGGGTGCATCTTCCTCAGCGGCGGCTGATATGGCTTGACGCCTGCTTTAATAGGAATGATATGTTTGATGATATTAGTGTCATAGGTTTTTAAATCTGCATACATCCATGCAAAGACATCTTTGTACTGCTTGAACAAACTGAGGAACTTGTCTCTTTCTGCTGGTGAACAGCACTTGCCGAGGTTCACGAACTTAGGCTCCGTTTCAGTCCCTAAATTTATTAGCTCGAACTGTAGAGTTGAGCTGTGCATCTTCACATTAGCGGGTCTTCTAAATTTCTCGTTCAAGTCAAACATCTTCTCTAACATCCTGACCCCTTTGCGAATGAAATTGTCATATTTCATTTCAGCCTGATGTTCCTCATCGTCGATAATGGCTCCTTTAAAAACGTCCTCGTTTGTCAAGCATTCAATTATTTGCTGAACATCATCAAATACTCACAAGTTGGTGATCATGTCGGGAACTGATGGCCTAAAAATTAATTCAATAGAGCATTTGTTATTAGTGGGAACCAATCTGGCGGCTGATGTAGCTAGAAGATCAGCAGCTACATTTTTTATTCTTGGGATTGAAATAATATTAAATGCATGAAAATTTTTACGCAAATCCCATACCTCGTTTTGGTAAGCTTTCAAATGAGGGGAAACACAGTGTATTTGATTTCTTATTTGCTTTACAACTATTTCTAAGTCCCCAAAAACTTTTAAATTACTAACCTGTAGCTCAATTGCTTTCTTGAGTCCCTGTAGCAGTGCTTCATACTCAGCTGTATTGTTAGTACACTCAAACTCTAGTCTATAGGAAAGGAAGTGTTTATTTTTTTGTGGATCAATAAGGACGCAGCCGGCCCCTGACCCCTCTAATGTTTTCGATCCGTCAAAAAATAAAGTCCAAACAACATTATATACTGAAAAACAATCTACTCCTACTGCTAAATCTACTATTTTACAGTCAATATCATCAGCCTGAGAAAAATGAAGAAGATTAGGCTGGGTGTCAGATGTGTCACTGGCCTCTTCCGTTTGATAATTCCCCGGTTCCAGCTCGAGAAAGTAGTTTCCCAATACAGATTTGACTGGTACATTCTTCCCATCTAATTGAGTGACATTGTACTTCATGTGAGGTTCTCTCAAAACCTTGATCTGATTAGGACTCCCTTTGTGCGGCAACCAAATATGTGACCAATCTGTGGTGAAATACCCATTTAATTTGGCTGACCAATCTCTGCTCAGGACCAGGCCATAAGCATCTGGTATGTCAACCACTACAATGTTAAAAATTTGGCACACTCTGTCATCGGCCGCCAAGCGGATTAGAACGTCTTCCATCTTGCCAACTACCTTAACGTCTGTCCTATCCAACTGCACCACCCTCCACGTGGTTGGCTTAGGCTGCCCATTTATTTTCTTACATACTGATATGGGCATGACATTAATTGATGCCCTTGAGTCCGCTAGACAATTGTGCATGTTATGATTAAAAATTTCAAACGTCAAGAGGAAAGGTGGATGTTTAGTTTTAGACTTACCTCCAATGCTAGCTTCCCCAATTTCTTCTTCCTCCCGAGGTTGATTGTCAGTGGGAAGCTTTTCTTCTGATGTTTCCAATGCTTTCAACAACCTTTCTTTCTGTTGAGGTACTTTGCACATTTCAAACAGCGAGACGTTTGCCTTTATCTTCTTTAGATCTTCGACAATGTAATATTCGATTAGTTGTATAGTGGACTGAGATTTATCAGCACTCACATTCTCTTCGTTTGGCTTAGGCAGCATTCTGTTTTGCTTTGGATCCTGGCTGGTAATGGTAAATTCTAGAATCTGATCAGCCAATGGTTTGTCTTGAAATTTCTTTTTTATATTTCTTTGCAGCCTTCGAATCTTTGGGAGCAGAAGACTGTCATCACTAACCGCCCCTTTGCTCCTAATTGTCACGTTATCCTCCCTAATATCTTTGCGTCCCTGGGTATTTTCCTCCTCTGCATCGAGTAAGGAGACAGAATTCCATAATTCCATGGTCTCGTCCTCCTGCCCTTTTGTAGAAGGGGAAGCAGCATTTTCATTCTTTTCATCTTCATCTTCCTCCGTTAATCTTGAATCCAACATCTGATTCATGACCAATGTCATTGAATTTATCCATTGCGGATAGTTCTTTTCGGAATGAGGCTGTTGATGAAAAGTACAGAAATTTTCCATCCCTATCTCTGTCAGATTCATGGATGCAGTTTTTTGAGGAGGAGGTTGGGTCTGATTGCCATCCTCCCTTTTCTTATAATATGGCCCGAAGAACTTTTGTGCTTCTTTTCCTTTTCTAAGTCTATGATCTTATTGGATAGCTTTTGCATCATTTTAGCCATGCTTTCATAGTCTGGTGTCTTTTCTTCTTTAGGCTTCGTGAACAATAAGGTTTTTCTTCCCGCACCTTTCTCTCCTGATTGTTCCAGATAGTCCTCCACACTTTCTCTTTCTGCTTCCACCACTTCTGCCTCTTCATAGGTCTCTGTTAAGGTAGGCTTGGCCCTACCTTTTGCAAACATGGCTAAATCAGGACCCAAAGCTGAAGTATAGTATTCGATCAGTACTTTGTCTGAAGGCTTATCTGTTTCAGAGAAATTTTTAAGATATGCTGCAAACCTTTGTGTGAAGCTGTGCACTTTTTCCTTTTTCTCTTTCTTTAATGCACACAGTCCTTTCATGAGGGCAGCGTGAGTCTTTTGGACTGCGTACTTACTCCTTAACATTCTCTCAAAGGTATCCCAGTCTGGGATAGAGTTAGCAGGCAATCCAAAATACCACGAGGCCGCAGCTCCTTTGAGGGTGTGCGGGAATAGTCTACACACTACATCTTTGTGTTCCCCAGCCCTCAGACCTTCTATTGCCAAGTAGAAACTCTGTAGGTGGTCATCCACTAGGATTTTCTCATTTGGATCAAATTTGGGCAGTAGCTTCTCAAAGGCTTGAGGTAGGTCATGCAAAGGTGGGGTCAGATTTAGAGGTGATCTAGCTTTCCAAGCTGGCGGTGGATTTGGTGGATTTGCGTTAACGCCGGCCATGAGTTGAGGTGGAGAGTGAGGGGGTGAACCAACAAGAGAGTGAGGACGTGAACCAACTGGGGTGTGAACAGGAGAACTGTAAGGAGTGTCTGGGCCTACTTGGTTCAAAGGAAATTCAACCTCCTGTATGGCAGTTTCCACAAGTTCTTCCCAGTCTCCAACCAACACTGAATCTTCAATTAGAGGACGGTATTTCTTCTTGTACTCTCTTCTAGGCAATTCGTGGATAATAGGCAACCCTCCAATCTTCTTTACATAAGCACGGGTATGTCTTCTCAGATCACTAACAATTTCGTTGCGAACAGGATATAGATGTTCTCTATTTTCTTCCTCTAGAATTGAATTACGTGGTCCACTACTTTCAGCACTGTAACCACTGGAATAATCTCGGTAAAACGGGTTTCCTCGGCCAGCCATGCACTGGTGGTCCTCCTTCTAGTGCCAAAACTGTTGAGGCCTGGAAATTTGCAGGCAAAAACAGTAAGGGATTCTCCCCAATCAACGTTCCCAACTAGCCCGTTGACTGTTTGGTATAGGGAATCCGTCTGGTTTACGGTCCGTCTACCGTAGGTCAAAGTAACAAACAAAGGTTTTACCGGTTGCGGCCCGGTCCACCGGAATTTGTATTTTTGACTTAAAGAAATGATATGCAAGTGCCTCACTAAATGCAGGGAGATCAAGATGCAGGGAGCGGTCACAAAGTGAGGCGCAGGTTCTTACCTCTCGTCTTTTGCTCGCGATCAACCAAACCAAAAAAAACAAAAGAAATAAACTAACTATCTAAACTATCCCTAGGGAGCAAGATTATCATTTCGAATGAGCAATACATTTTCACATACATTAAAAAGAAACACAGATAGCTAATACTTCTTCTAAAGTACATGAATTCTTACAGATATTTAAATAACCAGATAGCCGATCATTTTATAACAACATTTATTGCTCACAGTGAAAAATATCCCAAAAACTACTGAAGAACATTTAACCAGAACATAGGTTCAGAACATTAAATACTCTTACAGTAAATGAAACACAGCTGAAAACGACATAGTTCCTCTTCAACATTATTCATTGAGTTGCATTGATACATTCCACTTTACACTCTCTCTGATAGATAAAATTGTAGTTTCCTTTGCAAAATGAAGTAGTTCCTCTTACAAGCAAACATGTACAAAATTTTTCAGGGAAAAAAGCCCCATTTCAGTCCTACTTCCAAATATTTAAACTACAACTCTTGCCCCTTGGGCTGCCTCTCAGCGTGTGGCTCTCCAGCATCTTCAACGTTTCAGCTTCCTCTTTTGGCCACTGCATTTTCCCAATCATTCTCTATGAGCATTTATCTTCTGACCAGTAACTGATGAGTCTTCCTTGTCGGTGCCTCTGTTTGTTTGCTTTGTCTTTTTCTGCGTTTCTCCTTCGTTGTGATCGTGCCAGTTCCGGTCCGACCAAGCTAAGTCTTAGCCCATGGTCACTTCAGTAGCACCAAATTCCTTCTGCAAACAATTACAATGCATCATTTGCTGCAAAGGGGAGTTTTTTTAAACATTAAACCTTCTCTTCCCAGCCTTGTAAATCCGCAAGAGACTAGCCAGGTTCACCCGAACAAGGTATCGATTAAGATTTGGGCGGGAAAAAATATAATCGGCGTTCAACCAACTTCTGCATCGGATGAGATGAGACTTCAGGTGCCGCAACGGCGGAGGAGTACAAGGACCGGGTGCTTGAAAACACGGGCGAAAAGGTGAGAATCGGACGTTGGGGGGAAAAGTGCTTCGGAAACCAGGAAGGGTGGCTCATCTGCAACGGCGGACGGAACAATGGCTGGAGACAGGCGATGAGATGGAAAAACTTAGTTCGGGCGGGGGAAGACAAGGTCAGACGTCGGATGATACTTGAATCGGAAGCCAACTATCTCCTCCTAGCCGCAACGGCGGGCGAGTGGAAACTTATGGACAAGCGATTTAAACCAAATGAATCGGGCGTCGGATGGATCATACTTCGGGTGAAAAAATGATCTAGGAGCCGCAATGGTGGATGAGATGGAACTTCACAGCTTCCGATTTAACAAAAGAGGCCCGATTTATAGAAAAACTCGAGGATTCAAACCGCTTTAAAGCTCAGGCACAACTAGGTTCGCTCCTTCATAGAAAGGAAACTCAAAAGAACAAAGTTTTTCCTTCTCTTCGGCCAGTAAAATAGACACTCATGACTCATACCAAAAAGAACGAGGCACATATAAACCTGCGGACATCTATTTTCAAAGGGAAATGAAAAAGATATGCCAGAGAGGATCAAGCTTTTAACAATCACCAAGCAAAAAATTGATGAGGAGGGGCCCAGATTTTAAGTAAAAATTTAAAATCGGGGAGAAAAAGTTGCGGGAGCAACAGACTGCTTTGCAAAAGAAAGCAAATAAGTTCCTATGGATGACCAAGTGTGAGAAAAGTTTTCAAAATTTTAAGCCATTTTTGATGACCCAATCGATACTATGAATTGCGGATCTCGATGGGGATTTTGTTGTTTTCACGGATGCAAACAAGGAAGGACTTGGAGGATTCCTCCTATTGAACGATCATGTGATCTGTTAGCACTAGAATTGAACCAAAGGTTATGAAGGCTGGCTCCCAAGTAACAACAGAACCACTTTTGAAGAGAGAACTCACCTTCTTCTCTTCCGAGAGGGATTTGTCACAAAATATTAACAATGACAGATATGTACAAGTAAAAATATGAATTGTTTGTTAGGGTGGTTGAAACAAAGCATAGAACCATTGGGCGATGGAATTAATATGTGTAATGGAAACAAACAGAACTTATGTAGGTAATTTTGACACAGAGACATGGTAGCCATTCGGTCATAGTCAATTTATAATTGTCAGGTGGAAAAGAAAGAGAAAGAACAAACCATTAATGTAGAGCATTAAGGAATGAATTATGTATTAACTTTAGAAGAAAGCTTCAGTGGATATTTGAAAACAATAGATGGAGCATAGTATGTATGAATTCCAAACGATTATACACTTATTTTAGACCTAAAAGAAAACATAATGGGGAAGATAAACTGGAAAACGTTCACATGAGAAAGAAAGTAATGGACTGTAACATAAAACAACACATGAATCTATGGAAAACCACCAACTTCGACTCTACAATTTTATTAAGAAACTCTTGAAAGCATACACTACAAAATTACATCGGTTCCAATCCCCTCTCCTTTTGTAGGAGGTGAATTTATAGTGTTTTTGGACCTGCTAAACTGACATTTGAAAAAAAAAATTGTTGCAAACTGAAGAACATCTTCTAACAAACTTCGGACATGGCCTACACACCATGATTCACATAAGACAAAAATAAAATGCGGACTACTAGAAAAATAGGCTAAAAAATATCCTCCTTCATATCGGAGATGGTGACAACTGTTTCCAAACAAAAAAAGGATTTTTTAATTGGCCATGTGACTCACAAAACCCATGTCTTTGTTTCCTCTAATTTAGCTCCATGTCCTCAGGCTCTGATTTTGAAACTGATGACTTAGATAGTAAACCTGTAAATTTCTGGAAACTTACCTTGTGAATATCTTTTAAATTATCCCAACCTGTGATACCTGTGTATAAAATTAAGGAGGTTTTTTTAGATAGGCCTATGATGAATAAAAAAATCTCTCATTATCCTGAAAATCAACTCCATTTGGCTGAAACAATTCTTTGAAATTTGGGACTAAAACAGTCTTCTGAAAACCTCAAAAATTGGCCTCTAAAGATGAATTTGATTCTCTCAATCCTTAGCAACTATGTAAAAACTGAGGTAGGTTATTATATATGGGTATGCTATAAAGACAAACCTCTCTCCTTTTTTTCAAAATACGTCTCATTTTTGCGGAAATAATTGATTGAATATACTGACCCAAACAGTCATTTTCATAAAAAACAACCATTCTTGACTGCTTTAATTCTGAATTGAGATGATTTGATCCACAATCGGTACAATGTTTGTCATCGTTGGTTTTCCAACTGCATAAATGTCCCTCATTTTTTCACTTTTATGGTCATAATGTTTTAGAACATCCTCCCTTTACATTCACCCAATGGAATTATTTTGAGTTGTTGATCAATTTTCCAAACCACAGATATGCAAGCATGTGTCTCAAGCTACTCACCATTTAAAAATTTTCTGATCTCAAAACTTAAGTTCTCCTTGCATTTTGTATTCCCAAAATTAACCTTCTCCATGGGTTTGTTTCTACGTCAAATCATCACATTTGAAACATGTCGTATTTTAAAAGATTTCGCAAATAGAAAAATTTAATTTTTCCTTGCATGTTGTATTAGCGAAATACATTGACGACGTTGGATGAAATTGGTTTTGATCTACACCGCTCAAAATCACCGGGCATACCACATTTCGCAAATTGAAAAATTTAATTGCTTCGTGCAAATTGATATTGTGAAACTGGTTTTGGCCGTTGGATGAAATTGATTATCATCTGCGTCATTCATCACTGATTCTGTTTGCAGGAATTTATACACAACGATTTCTTTAGGAATAACAACTCAGGTATACTTCATTCGACCATTGGCAATTTCTTTGCTGCTGCATAACGACCATATATGTTTCAAATTCCCCAACCTGCATATGTTCTATTAAACAAAGGATTGGTCATACCAATCATCACCTCATACGATTACTCGCAGTTTGGTAGATTTCGCATCCTTCCTTTTTTCTTGAATACAAGTTTTTTACAAACAATTTTGTTTGCCATAAACTGCCCATAGCCACTTCTTTCTCTTGTGTTCCTTGATGTCTCTGGTAATTTTGTTTTGTAGATGTCTCCATGAAGGTTATGGGAATAATATTCATGAGGTTCCAAATATTTTGGCTGATCCAAGTGCAAAAATATTACCGAGAAACTCTGAACGCTAAGCTGAATGCTATAATCTTGGATAATTAAAACCAATTAATTGAGAGCATACCCATCCAGTGTAAAAAACAACCTCTCTCAAATTATGTTGCATTACCTATAAGGAGTGGAAAGATAAATGAAACCTTTATCCAAACAATATGCCATTTCCATAGCAATTGGCTCAAGAAATATTTAATCCAATGATTACATAGCATTCTAGTTAACATAAAAATTTTATTTGTTTTTTTCTATTTTTGCATTTCCCATAATATGCCTTTGTCGCACATGCAAAATGGGTGTATTTGTTTTGAACTTTATATACTTAAGTAGCTTGATCTATAGCAAGGAACAAAGGAACAGGATTCATATTGTGAAAAATTATTGCTTGGACTTTGTTGGAAGGATTTGCTTGGTGTGTGGACCCCACACAACTTGGTAATGAGTGGCCTTATTCCAACAACATTTTTTATAAAAACTTAATTTATCATTTTAATAATAAAAAATAAACTTGGATAAAATATAAAACTTGACTTATAAAGCCAAAATTTATATATAAAAACCAATGTTTGTAAATTTTATTAAAAATGAATAAAATCCCCTTTTTTTTATTCATAGGAATTACTTTCTTTTTACTCAAAGCTTCTAACATTTTTCTTGTGCCACCTTGGAATTTTGATAAATTGTTTTAATGAGGAAAGTCTGAAAACCATTTGATCATCAAGGGAAACTTAGAATTTTCAGGCAATAAAGCTAACTGCGGAAAACCTAAAATAGTGCTAACAGTCGGCTCCATTAGGGATGTTATCCTCCCTGCGAGGTAGCAAAGAACCCCGTAGACCAGGTGCCGAATCCATTGGGTGGCTCCCAATTTTTTGTGAAATACTCTACCTATTCTGAAGTGAACCATCAACTGCAACCACTCTGCAAACAAATCCCACTCTTTCAACCTGTATCCTGTCACCTATCCATACCCTGAAGGCTGGAAACCAATTGTAACTGCAGACCTAAACTTTAAAACCGAAACTGAAAAAAAACTGATAACTGCTCAAAGGAATCCTCACCATGTTGAGATTATTCATATTTACTCACCTACCTGACTTACTAAGCATCAATGCTCAATCAAGTAACTTCTGACTTCCAATGAAGCCACTGAAGCAAATGATCCCATAAACCAACTTTTTCTTCATGCTTGATAAAAAACAGAAATGAAAGGCCTAATGGCACAAATTTATAATAAATAAATTTATATTTATAGTAGAGATATAACCATCCATTATCACTACCAATATTCTGCATGTACTCTGCCACTGGATCATACACAACATCACAACCTTCAAAAATTTTGTCATTTTCTTACCATGCGAAAGCTGCTCGAAAAGTAACTCCCTTTGCAAATTATTAAATTGTCCCTTAAAATATCCTTGACAAGAATGTGCATGACACTCCTCAACCAATACCTCCACAAATTCATTCAAAATTTCTGACTTTAGAACTTCATTCTTTCCATGCATTCCAAAATAAATACCACTCTATTCCTCAACATGATCAGGAAAACATACTTCTTTTCAACAAAAAAATTCTGAATTTGAAAAACAAAAAGGAACATCCATTTGAGAACCCCCATCTTCTTCTTCGTTATTCAATTCTTCATTGCATACTACTGGTTTTTCGAAAGGCTGGGATTGATTGCATAACTGTCCTTCCCGCTCATCATGCATTTCAAGAAAATTTATACACTCATCTACAACATCAAATTTCTGTTTTTGATCGGAAACTTTAAGTCTCTTTTTTAACCACTCAAATGAAGGAAAACACAGTTACAAACAGTCCCTTTCAACATGTTTAGTTTCCACTCTATTTTGATCCTTTTGATCTTGGATTGCAATGAGATTTTCTTCACTAACAGAAATTGTGACAGGCTGATTGCATTCTTCAGAAAACAAATCAGTACACCCATCTCCTTTCAAATCACTAGGCTGATCATCTTCTTTAAGAAAAGAGAGCTTTATATATTCATGTAAATCTTTAGGTGAAATTTGAATTTGATCAACATGTAGCAGTCTTCCTTCAACCATTATTTCAAAATCTGATTTCTCTTTACTTGCATTTTCAGAAAATGAACATGTGGAGGGACTACAAGACTGAGATTTTCCAGAATTATCATCTTCTATGTAATCAATCACACAAGCATTGCAATTTTAAGATATTGCTGTTGTGAAAAGGAAATGTTTGATTGGGAAGGGGAGGCCTCTTCTTGTAACAAAAATTTGAAAGTTGAATAATATGAAAAAGGATTTGATTGATAGTTCCAAACTCTCTCTTGGTCACTCAGAGAATGACAAGAATGTTGCAAATCATCATTAGTTTCAGGAAGAGAGATATAAATGGTTGAAAGAGAGCTTTGGTCTATGTCAACTTCAGTTAAGGAAGATAGCACTAACTACTGGGAATTTTCTTGAATATCATGGAAATTGGTTTTTCTTTCTTTTTGAGCTGAATATTCATGTAAGACCTCTAAATCCTCTTCATCCAAATACTAATCACAACCACACTCATCTTTCACATTTTCAATGAACTCTCTATCTTGTGTGCAACAGTCTTGAAGTAACAACAAAGAAGGATAATGCCTTCTAAAATGTTCATGAAATATTGTATGAAAGTCTTTAAGGGAGGATAAAATCCCTGCTAAAAATCCCTCATACCAAGACCTTGCATATCATTCCAAACTGAACATGAACAGTTTCATTAAAGTATCTTCATGCCATCCCACTCCTAGATTATGCATATGCTTATGAAATCTAAATAAATGAATGACATCATTATCATCCTGTTCATCATTGAATTTTCGAAAGTATATTTTCCAATTTACCAAGGGTATTTTATTTGGGTAACCAGGAATTAAAGCAAAATTCATAGGAGCATACCTTGCAGCCCGAGAAATCTCTTGATGGTGGAGAAACTGAATCAACTCCTCAAACTTTGCAACCCTGTCTGATAGTGGAGATACCATAAAACATTATGAAGAATGGATTCTTCGTAGATGTAGTCGCTAAGTGAAAAGAGACATGACCTTCTTGATGTCTGACCATTGTTCACCATCAACAGTTAGATCTAAACCTTTCATTCAAATCCAGGGAAGATTTGAGACCTCTCCCCATCTCTGTCTTTTTGACCACTGGTCTCCTTAGTGTAGTCACCTTTCAGAATCTTTCAGTTGAGTCGCCAAGGAAAATGATACAAAATTTTTCACATATAAGAATATCTGTTTTCCCACAGAAACCCTTTATCCTTTGAATATTTGTTGTTCTTCCCAATGATGATCTTCAATCTCGTCCCCATTAATGGCACCAGTTTGTTAGCATTGGAATTGAACCAAAGGTTGTGAAGGCTCAATCTCAGGTAACAACATAACCACTTTTGAAGAGAGAAATGGCCTTCTGCTCTTCTGAGAGGGATCTCTCACCAAATATTAACAATGCCAGATATGTACAAGTAAAACTATGAATTGTTTGTAAGGGTGGTTGAAACAGAGCATAGAACCATTGGGCGATGGAGTCAAGATGTGTAACGGAAACAAACAGAACTTATGCAGGTGATTTTAACACAGAGGCAAGGTAGCCATTCGGTCATAGTCAATTTATAATTGTCTGGTGGAAAAAGGAAGAGAAAGAACAAACCATTAACACAGAGCATTAAGGAATGAATTTTGTATTAACTTTAGAATAAAGCTTCAGTGGATATCTGAAAACAATAGACGAAGCATAGTATGTATGAATTCCAAACTATTATACACTTATTTCAGACATGAAAGAAAAAATAATGGGGAATATAAACTGGAAAATGTTCACGTGAGAAAGAAAGTAATGGACTGTAACATAAAACAACACATGAATCTCTGGAAAAACACCAACTTTGACTCTTCAATTTTATTAAGAAACTCTTGAAAGGATACATTACAAGATTACATTGGTTCCAACCCTGTCTCCTTCTATAGGAGGTGAGTTTATAGTGTTTTTGGACCTCCTAAACCGACCTTCAAAAAAAAAAATTGTTACAAACTGAAGAACATCTTCTAACAAACTATGGACATGGCCTACACACCACGATTCACATAAGACAAAAATAAAATGCGGACTACTAAAAAAACAGGCGAACAAATCCCCTCTTGCATATTGCAGATGGTGACATATGTGTGAAAACTGAAAGAGGTTTTTATAACTGGCCATGTTTCCAACAAAACCCATGTCTTACTTTCCTTTGATTCAGATCTAGCTCCTCAGGTTCTGATTTTGAAACTGATGACTTAGACAGTAAACCTGTAAATTTTTGGAAAAATACCCTGTAAATATATTTGAAATTCTCCCAACCTATGATACCTGTGTAGAAACTAAAGGATATTTTTGAATATAGGCCTATGATGAATAAAAACCTCTCTCAGTTTCCTGAAATTCAACTCCATTTGGCTGAAACAATTCTTTGAATTTTGGGGCTAAAACAGTCTTTTGAAAACCTCAAAAATTGCCCTCTAAAAATGAATTCGATTCTCTCAATCCTTAGCAACTGTGTAAAAACTGAGGTATGTTATTGTATATGGGTATGTTATAAAGACAAACCTCTCTCCATTTTTCAAAATACATCTCAGTTTGGAGGAAACAATTAATTTAATGTACTGACGCAAAAAGTCATTTTCATAAAAAACCATTAGAAGAATTTTCAACCCAAAATGGGCCTCCTAAGGAAAATTAATAAAATTATAGTTAAAATAATAAAATTATATTTATTAATTTTGGAGGAAGAAAAGAAAAAACTACTTTCTTGTTTGTATTTTTGACATATCTCCGTGTGTGTTTACTCAAATTTTCATTGGGAGAGCTCGTTGAATGCGGAATTAAATTCCGCATCCAACGTGTACCCACTCGGCATACTTTTGACAGGGCTTGCTACCCCAAAAACAAGAAATACCTGAAAAATGTGATGACATCATCATCACGTGTTTCCAAGTATTTCTTGTTTTTGGGGTAGCAGGCCCCATAAAAAGTATGCCGAGTGGGTATTCGTTGGATGCGGAATTTAATTCCACATCCAACGAGCTCTACCAATCAAAATTTGAGTAAAAACACAAGGCGATATGTCAAAAATATGAACAAAAAAAATAGTTTTTTTATGATACCTATACAGAAAATTTTTATTAAAAAATTGTTTAAGAGGTGCTCCCTTTTTGAATTTTAAAGAATTTTGATTGGCTAATACATGATGACATGAAATTTGTATTATTTTTGGAAGGCCCATTTTAAATTGAAACTTCCTCTAATGAACCATGCTCGGCTGCTTTAATTCTGAATTAAGATTATTTGATCTACAATCAGTACAATGTTTGTGAGCATTGATTTTCCAACTATATAAATGTCCCTCATTTGTTCACTTTTATGGTCACAATGTTTTAGAGCAATCTCCCTTCACATTTACCTAGCAGAATCATTTTGAGCTGTGGATCAATTTTCCAAACCACGGATATGCAAGCACGTGTCTCAAAATTCTCACCATTTAAAATTTCGCTGATCTCAAAAACCTACTTTATCCTTGCAAGTTGTATTCCCAAAATTAACCTTCTCCGTGTATTTGTTTGTATGTCAAATCATCACCATTGAAATATGTCGTATTTTAAAAGATTTCACAAATTGCAAAATTTAATTTTCCTTGCTTGTTGTATTAGCGGAATACATTCATGCAGTTGGATGAAATTGGTTTTGATATGCACCGCTCAAAATCACTGGGTGTACCACATTTCACAAATTGAAAAATTTAATTGCTCCATGCAAGTTGATATCATGAAATTCGTTTTGGCTGTTGGATGAAATTGATTATCATCTGTGCTGTTCATCACTAATTCTATTTGTAGGAATTTATACACAACGATTTCTTCAAGAATAACAACTAAGGTATACTTCATTCGGCCATTGGAAATTTCTTTGCTGCTGCATAACTGCCATATATGTTTCAAATGCCCCAACCTACATATGTTCTATTAAAGAAAGGATTGGTCGTACCAATCATCACCTCATACGATTACTCGTAGTTTGGTAGAGTTTACGCCCTTCCTTTTTTCTCGAATAAAATTTTTTTACAAAAAAATTGTCTCGCATGAACTACCCATAGCCACTTCTTGCTCTTGTGTTCCTTGATGTCTCCAGAAATTTTGTTTTGCAGGCGTCTCCATGAAGGTTATGGGAAGAATATTCTTGAGCTTCCAAATATTTTGGCTAATCCAAGTACAAAAATATTATCGAGAAACTCTGAGTGCTAAGATGAATTCTATAATCTTGGATAATTAAAACCAATTAACTGAGAGCGTACCCATCCACCGTAAAAAATGACCTCTCTCAAATTATGTTGCATTACCTGTGAGGAGTGGAAAGATAAATGAAACCTTTATCCAAACCATATGAAATTTCCGTAGCAATTGGCTGAAGCAATATTTAATCCAATTATTACATAGCATTCTAGTTAACATATATTTTTATTTTATTTTTTCTATTTTTACATTTTCCATAATATGCCTTTGTCCCACATGCAAAATGGTTGTATTTGTTTTGAACTTTATATACTTCCATAGCTTGAATCTATACCAAGGAACAAAGGGAACACGATTCATATTGTGAAAACTTGGTGCTTGGACTGTGTTGGAAGGATTTGCTTGGTGTGTGGACCCCACACAACTTGGTAATGAGTGGCCTTGTGCCAACAACATTTTTTTATAAAAACTTAATTTATCATTTTAATAATAAAAAAAACTTGGATAAAAGATAAAACTTGACTTATAAAGCTAAAATTTATATATAAAAACCAATGTTTATAATTTTTTTTGAAAATGAATAAAATCCCCTTTTTTTTATTCATAGGAATTACTTTCTTTTTGCTCAAAGCTTCTAACATTTTTCTTGCACCACCTTGGAATTTTGATAAATTGTTTTAATGAGGAAAGTGTGAAAACCATTTGATCATCAAGAGAAACTTAGAATTTTCAAGCAATAAAGCTAACTGTGGAAAAACTAAAATAGTGCTAACATGATCTTTTATGAATCACAAAAGTTAAAAGAACATGAGGAGAATTACCCCACGCACAATCTTGAGTTAGACGCCATCATTCACGCATTGAAGATGTGGAGGCACTACCTCATGGGAAGGAGATTCCTTTTGAAGACAGACAATATGAGTCTAAAGTATTTATTCGAAAAACCAGATATGAATGCAAGGAAAGCGAGGTGATTGGATTTCCTTAGCGAGTTCCATTTCGAGCTCAAGCATATTAAGGGCAAAGAGAACAAGTTTGTCGATGCTTTGAGCTGACAAAATCATATGATATATGAGGTGACTTTAAGTCAAACTGATGTAGATTTGCATGAGAGGATTAGGACGGTAAACAAAGTTGACCCCTTCTATTTAGAAATCCTCAAGAAAGTCCAAGAGGACAGGTTGTTTCAACAAAAAAAAGAGTACAAGGTAGATGAATCAGGACTACTATGGCCCAAGGAGAGATTGCATGTTCCAGAAGGAGGGGACATTTAGTCCAACATCCTCACAGAATTTCATTAGGCACCCTAGTTGGGGCATCTAGGATATCAAAAAACTATATCCGCCATCAAGAGACACTTTTTCTGGCCTATGTTAAAGGTCAAGATTACAATTTTTATTACGAAATTTCAGGAATGTCAGTTGGTCAAAGTTGAGCATCAGAATCCTTCGAAATTTCTTCAGCCATTACCCATTCCAGAATGGAAGTGGGAGGTCATTAGTATGGATTTTATCACCGGTCTACCGCAAAGTAATAAACAAAATGATTCTATCTTTGTAATAGTTGACAAATTGTCAAAAGCAGCACACTTCATTCCAGTGAAGTTGACCTACAAGGCAGTACACATTGCCGATAACTTCTTGAAGGAGATATTTAGATTGCACAGGATACCCAAGGCAATCATCTCGGATATAGATACTAAGTTTACAGGAAACTTTTGGAGATCTTTATTCTCTGGTTTAGAAACACAATTGAACTTTAGCACTGCTTATCACCCGTAGAAAGACAGGGAGACTTAAAGAGTAAACCAGATTATGGAGGACATGCTTAGGATGTATTTCATGAACAACCCCACTAAGTGGGAAGACTACCTGCATCTTGCAGATTTTGCGTATAACAACGCTTACCAGGATTTCCCCAAGAAGAGTCCCTTTGAGGTACTTTATGGATGGAAGTGTAGAACACTGGTTACTTGGGATATCCCAGTGGATCGGATAATGTTAGGGCCTGATTTATTAATGGACTTGGAACAACTGGTTACCAAGGTCTAGGTGAACCTTAAAGAATCCCAAGACCACCAGAAAAGTTACACGGATCAGAAAAAAAAGATAAATAATATCAAATAGGTGACCATGTCTACTTGAAAGTAAAAGCAAAATGGAGCTCGTTGACCTTGGAGAGGTGCGGTAAGTGAGAACTCAGGTTTTGTGGAGCTTTTGAAATACTTCCCAACAGAGGGCCAATGGTATATGAACTAGCATTACCCGCACACATAAGAGTCCATAATGTTTTCTGTGCATCTTTATTAAAGAAATATGTTTATAATACTAAACATGTAGTTGATTGGTCCTTATTATAGGTGGAACCTAAAGGGGAGTTTTCTCCTAAACCTATTCATATATTGGACAAAAGAGAGGTGTAGCTCAAGAAGCACACCGTAGTCCAATTTAAAGTACAATGGAAGCACTTCGAAATCGATGAGGCTACTAGGGAGAATGAAGCCACCATGAGAAAGGCTTACCCCAGCTTGTTTCATGATATCATTCTGAGTCCCTAGAACACCAGGGACGGTGTTCTTCTAAGCGGGGATGGATGTAATATCCCAAATTTTGGACCTAACACTTATAGGAATGATCCTATTGATTATGATGTTATCTTGATGTTTTATATACTGGTTCAGAGACCCCATTACATATGAACATGATGATTTGTTTTATATATTGGGCATGGACCTTGAAGCACATGATTGATGAGATGTTTTGTCTTGAGAGAGGAGCTCTAGAGCACGTGAGTGATTGATGTTTTTGTTGAGCGAGAAGCTATGAAGCACATGCGTATTATATTTGTGTTGAGCATGAAGCTCTAGAACACATGAAAAGAAAATTTGTAAGTTTTGGGCATAAGCCTTGGATTGTTCCATGTCGATGTTGAGCATAAGCTCTAGAAAATTAGATATTTGGCCATTGTATCCGTAGGTGTATCATACAAGTACATTCTAGCACTAGTGTTGAGTGAAGAGATATGGAATCACACTAAGTTTATAACTCCCTATTTTCTAGCGTTGAGTATGGGCTTTGGTAAGCGCTAGGATTTACTAAAACAATTAATGATTCCCAAGTGAAAACGACTCGAGAAAAATATTGATCTCATTATAATTATTTATAAGTGATTAAATGAAATTTTGATTTTTTGTATTCTCATCAAGTACTGAAGAATTACCATGTTATACGAGGGAATCCAACATGCAAGAATGTTTAGAATTGCCTATCCTACTAGACCTAACCATCTGTGTGATGACCTTAATGAAGAAAGTATTGTAAGTCTAAGGATCACAATATGTGATACCCTAAGACAAATGTTAACGAATGTTATATATTATTATGTACTTTATACATGGTATGTATAAAGAATAAATATAGTAATAATATTAATAATGTGGGAAAGAAGGAAAAGTTCCATATATAACTATTATTACTAAGATAAAAATTCAATAGTATAATACCTATAAAAGTCAAATTAAGAACTAGCTAAATGTTCCTAAGTTAAATATTAAAAGTACTAAATTAAATAAAAAGGGTTAAATCAAGAAATGAAGCATTTCTTGATTTAACTACCCCCTTGACTAAAAAGTATGTCTATAAAGTCCCAAGCCCAAGAGAGGCTTGGGGATCTCATGATATCTTTTTGGAGTCATTATTATGCCTATTCTCAAGGGCGAGTTCTTGGAGAACATTTTTCCCTAAGAGGAAGAAGGAGAACTGATCTAGACCTGATATATAAAGTAGGGCAGTCTCACCTTAGGAACTCTAAGCTACTTGCATGTTGGAACTAGCTCGGGGGGATCCGGATTTAAACCAGGAACGGTTTCGAGTCATGGTTGGGTGGAACATGGTAGTTCCCAAGTGATTAAATCATCTAATACCGAGGTGAGATCTACCTATTATTTTTTTAACACTAGTTAATTGAATGTGCAAGTTTCATCCATTAAAGGAGCTTCAAATATTCAATTATGAGGTTCTAGAATTTCTATTGCATTTTCTATATTAAAGTGTTGGCTAGATTATTCAAGGGTTTATATTATATGTTCTAACCCTAGATGTTTCGTTTTTCCGTGTCAAAATTGCTTTAAGGGTTTATATTCTAACTTATAAACCCTAGGCTGAAAATGTATTCTCTATGCTAGAATTATCTAAGGGTTTGATTCATTTAAGTTTATCTTTGCAAATTAATTATGGTTTAAATATTCATCAAGGGTTTTGCACTTTTAGTTTACTTTTGTTCTATCTTAGATGCTTAAACTATGTGTTCCTACAAACTAGGTATTCTTTTCATATTAGGTACATAGATGTTCATTGAACTATATACTCTATCGACATATTTCATTTTGTCAGTAGATTCATATTATATTTAAAAATAAGACCAGTTCAGATCTAGGTTTCTATTATATTCATACACTAGAGTAAATTTATTAAAAGAAGCTAGTAAGATATATTATATATACATATAAATATATTAACAAGTTTGAAAATGAATCATATGTCTATTCTATCAAAACCATAATTACATCTAAGGATAGCATTTAAACATCATATACTAGAGCTAGGATAAGAACCAACTCAAAACTTTTAAGGCCTATATAATTAAAACTATGCCATTAACCAAATAATCTCCCATTAGAAACTAAACATTATCATAAACAATAAATTTGTTAATATTACGAAGCAGTAGTTTAAGTAAAAAATCCCAAACCTATCTTAGTAAATACCACATGAACAAAAAACACATGTCATAATATTAACTACATCAACATGTAATAATAACTAAAGTACCGTTTAAGTGTTAATTTAAAAACTATATAATTAAAGAAGATATCCCACGATCAAATCCTGTGGAAACCCAAATGCCAAGTCGCATACCAAAAAATATGATGCCCATTATATTAAGAACCATAAAAGAATTAATACACAATAAACAATTTATAATAAAATCACATAATTATACACAAAATTCCAGGATCCAATCCTATGGGTATTAAGCCCCAAATTGCAACCATTACAAATAGTAAAACCCTCATAATGTACAATGACAAGGATTTGAATCCTGTAGAGTCCTTCTACAATTTATAAAACACATGTATTTTAACCACGAAATCAAAACGTAGAGATGTAATCACATCAACGCTGCATGCCTGTATGTACAGTATTATAAAGCCATAATCAAGTTTACATAGTCGGTTCCATTAGCCATGGCACCATTGCAAGCAATGGTACTTCCTTGGCGTTATAATAAAACAAAACAGGATTTACAAATTTACACAAAGAGTATGTCAAATGTACAAGGATCTCTTCACTACTAACAACACTATACAAATTACAAGTCCAAATCATTTTAAACTCAGGCCTGAAGGCAAATCGAAAACCCCATAACAATTCCGAAGACCATCACTGCACCAAACACATAGTTCTTCTCGACACAGTCGAAACCCCAAAACCTAGATGTATACATAAAAGATATAGACTCAAGCATTTTCTTTCATCCATCAACGAGTAACAACTCAGGTACAACCACCAAGCGAAGAGGGGAAAGTAAATGCTTGTGAAACAGGCTTACGTTAATGGTATGGCATTGCTTATGGCCTTGTCCTCAAGCGATGAACCATGTTTCCCTTTGTCTCCCCCGTCACCTGCAAGCCCACTAGAAAGACCACGATGAGAGGTATGAAATCCTGAGTGAATCACCAACAAACAACAATGCTATGAAACCCAAATGAAAACCATACCTTTTCTATCCTAGAAGTCACCTTCACCATGCTACACAGAGGAAAAAGGGACAAACAATGAAACTGAGTAATGGAAAAACTTCATCGTGGAGCCAAGCCCTACATTGGGCTACCACACTTCCCAACGAGCATTAATGGTTCCAGTGTGTGGTCCATGATCAAATCACAAACCTGCTTCTCTATAGTTCTCATGAGTTACCATATCAAAAGTCTCCATTTCATGCAAATCCATAAACCCCATTTGCATAGTTTACACTATAATTATATATTCGCCACCCCAAGTTAATATAAGGTTTGATTTTAACAATACATCACATTCTTTAGGCTATAATCCTTAGGACTATGCTCATCCAACCCTCTAGGCTCTATGCCAAGGGACCATGGAATATGCGATATGCCATGGTAGGTTCTTAAGCATAAATCCGAGTTTCACTTTTAACCAAATATTTATGAACCTATAATAGCATAAGATGAAAGTATAAGTTAATTGTTCTTCATAAAATAAACGTGTAAAACAAATATGTGAGGATATGAACAAGTAATAATAATTACACAATGAATAATAAGTGTCACTTAGACAACCAGTCTATGTCATACAAATGACAAGTGTGCTAGTAACCCTGTCACTAACCCGAGTATGTAAGGAACAATAATAACAACCAGCAGGTGTTACTAGCTGCAAGTATGGGTACTAGGGATCAAAATGTTGAGCACTCCATAACACGTTTTCTATTGCTAAAGTACACCTACAAGTAAACAGGTTAAGAGTGTCTTAGTTCAATATAACTAAGTAAGACTGCTCACAAGTATAAAATTTTACCTCTCAGACAATTACATGGGAGAAATAGTCCCACCAATCCACCCACTTTGGTTTCAAAAACAAATTTAAGTTAGAATCAGGTATACAATGGTAAACACATGTAAATAACGATGAAGTGCATAATCAAAGTATTTAACATAAACAATAATGCGTAGCCATAGGAAGAGCATAGTAAACAACATTATGACCCCATAAGTAAACACAATAAACATAGTAATAATCATAACTGAAGTAAGGAAGTAGTACATAAGAATAAATTACGACAAATCAACAGTACGATAGAGTACGACACATTCTGTAAGTCAATAATGTCCAGAATAGGTAGTGTTTAACTAGGCTAATAATTTTTTGTTTCAATTTTTAGAGACATTACATAGAGAGCATGTTAGTAACATAATCAAGTTGTACTTTGAACAACAATTACACAATCTCAATTCCTACATGGATTGATAAAACACAAAAATTGAAATGTGCCACAAAGTTGTTGGGTTTTAAGGATGTTCAAAATAAATGCATGTGAGAATGTAACATAAAATGTAACAGCTGCGTTATTTGCATTTGGAAAGTCAAGAAAAACTGATATCAGCATTGTTCGTAGGTAAATTACAACTGCTATTGTGGCATAAAGCACCTCATGAAATCGAATGGTCGCAACAATGTCAAAGTTGCTCCATGTTTCAAGAAAAAACACTTGACAAATACACTAAATTCAGGGTAAATATAGATGAAAGCGATGAAGCTGATTGTTGGTATTTTATATGTAGAGAAGCATATAAAGACAGGATGGAAGAGGGCATCAGAGAAAAGGTGATAGAGTATTGGGACAACCATTCTTGTGATATACCAGATCAAAAACATGTCCTGCGACAACATTCTAACAGAGGAATTTATAAGGAGCATTGCAAGCATATTATGGATATGACAGGAGATGTTTTGTTCAAGGAATTCAAATAATGAAATCTTGGTGTCTAGATCTCATTTACCATGTTCAGTAAATTGAAATCGTGGTATATTATGCTGAATATGATTTGAGACACTTATTGTTGTCGATACCACGTTGAATTCCAGTTATACTACAACACAGTTGTGCTTTTTTGAAAAATAAAACATTAGGATGGTGAACCCGCTCCTCACATAGTGCGGGATTTTATTTCTGTGATACTATGCAATAGGAATCCCAAAAATGTATTTTTCATTAAAAGGTGTGTAGGTGGGAGAATATGCCATGAATGTGGTGATTTGGAATTGTTCCATAGGAGGTTTCCTATCAATCCAACACACCCTAGTTTATCAGATATCACAGTTAAGTGGAAAAGATATGAGTATGTCTCCATGAATCCATCATCTTCTTCACATGTTCCATATAAGAGGATTGACTCGCTCGAGGATGATATTACTATTTCAGACTTCATGGACAAGTTTCAAAGTCACATTTACAAATACATTAAACACTCCCACAAGTCTAGGTGGAAAGCTTTAGAATTTTAGCATTCTCGTGAGGTTTCGTATATGTATTGTATAGACATGCTCAAGATACCATTGATGGTAGGGATAGCACTCCTCAGACATGTGATGTGATCAAGGAATACCATTTTTATGTCAGTGATGAATGTGAGCATGACACATTGTTTGTTCAACATTGCTTTGGGTTGATTTATGATTCATTAAAAAATAATGGGGTGTCATTTACAGAACACTGGATTTGGTCATATGGGTGTGTGAGGCATTTCAAATCGGCATGCTTCTTTTATTGGTTGACTCGCCTTCACAAAGAGATAGGAATTCAATACACCTGGAGATTTTTTAGGGCACGAAAAGGGCGAACATGATGGGGGAGGTGCATGTGTGAAACGAGCACTTCGGAGGTACCAAATGATTCATAGTGCAGCTCGACTCAAGTGCTCAGTAGAAGTAGTTGATTGGTGCACACAAAATTTGGGTCACCAAGGTCATGAAAAAGAAAGGCCAGTGCGTAGGTAGGAACAATGTGTGTGTGTGTATATATATATATATATATATATTTCAGAAAACAACAACTTAATTGGAATTTAATAAATGTGTTTGTATTATATATATATATATATATATATGATCTTTTTTATTTGATGTAGGTTTTTTTGGGATGTTTCCCTGGAAATGTGAATAAATCCATGCCATGGCATTGTGAGACCATACCTAGTATGAGATAACTACATTCAGTTCATAGTAAAGACATGGGAAACATATTTTCCATTGAAACGAGGAAGCATTTGTGTTTCTATGAGTTTTTCATTGACGCCAATGGACTAGGGGTTGATCATTGCGTAAACGATGCATATGTCAAACAATCAAAATATGTCCCTCTTAATCCAAAGGGGCCACATCCAATTTCGACGTGGAAATTGATGCACACTGACGAGGCAGTGGTTCCACTAGATCATGATCGAGTTTCTGATTTGGTTAAGTAAGGTAGATGTTAGTTGATTGAATGTTTAAACTTCTAGTCTTGTACACATGCATATATATATTTAAGATTTGTTTAATATTTGAAAATATTGATGTAGGTAATGTATTTTTTGTAATTGCACCATCAGAAAATGAAAATCATGTGTCATACTTTTTGATGTGGTGTACACAAATCAAAAGTAGATTGATGCGACCCTATGTCGATTGAGAGTTCACGTACCAGGTTGGTGACCTAGTTGTGATGGGCTAATTTTTTGAAAAAATGAGAGGACAAGGTGATTATATTATATACACAGATTTCATGCCTGAATATATATCTTGTCAGTGCATTCATTTGGTGGTGGCAACTCAGATAAATCTCATTGAAATGAAGGTGAAGAGGAGTGAACCAAAGAGATGGAAGATGTCAGTAGTTGACCATGATCGTATTATGGAGACGTGCATTCCTATAACCTATTGGATGGGTGAATGAAAGTTATATGTATATAACACTCTATGTTTTGGTGTATTTGTGAAAATACATGTATATCACACTCTATTTGTGCAAAGTTCAAAATTACATCTAACATTGTAGACAAGTTGTAAATTGTAAACTTGTAAATTGTTAGTGATATGCAATACAAAGAACAACACATACATTTATTGGGTCCTCATTAAAGCTACCAATTGCAATTAATATTAATTGTAAGTTATGTTAAATTGTAACTTTTGTTTGATTGACAATTTTGCAAACTTGTAAATATTTTTACAAATGAAACCAAATTTAAAATTGTAATTGTAAACTTGTAAATTGAACTTGATATTAATTGTAAGTTATGTTAAATTGTAAGTTTCATTTGATTCACAATTTTGCAAACTTGTAAATTTTTTTACAAATGAAACCAAATTTAAAATTGTAGTTGTAATTTTTTTTGTAAATGAAATCAAATTTTACATTGTAGTTGTAATTTGCACGTAGTAGATCTTACATTTTAAATTTGTAAATTTTGTAACTTTTGATTGTAAGTTATGTTAAAAATTGTAAGCTGCTTTCGATTGACAATTTTGCAAACATGTAAACTTGTAAAATTTGTAAACATTGTAAATTTCTTAAGATTGTAAAACATTAATGATTGTTAAATATGTACTAATTGTAATTGAAAACAAACTTTAACTATAACTGCAAATAACTAAAACATTTAATAGACCGCCATGTTAAAAAAAGTCCATATATATATAATCATAAAGTACAAAATAATAAAGTCCACAAATAACACAGTCTACAAATCACTCCTATGCCATTGATCGAGAGATTTACCATCATGGCCACTACTGTCAACTGCACTATGCCCCTGGCCTTCCTCATGCACATCAGAATGAAAATTTCCTAGGTCTGAAAATTGCAGAAGTTAAAACCATGAAATCTGCAAGTGGGTTACAAACCACATATTTAAATTGCATGTACAATGTGACAAAAAATGAAATATATGGGTGTGTGCAAGAAGTTGAGGGAAATTTTAGATGTAATGCTACTTTTAGGAAGCACGCTCATGATACATAAAAACACAATTCAATTGCATTATATAATGCTTGGTTTGGTTAAGCTTGATTCTGACATGTCATATGACACATAGGTTATGATAAGAAAAACGTGCACGTGTTTTATAGTTACAAAACATGCACACATTTTATAGTTAGAAAACACATACACATTATGGAGAAGTAAAACACGCACACATTATGGAGAAGCAAAACGCACACACATTTTGGAGAAGTAAAACACACACCCATTTTAGAGAAGCATAACATGCACGCGTTATGGAGAACCACAAAAAATAGGTTTAGTGCATGGCTAGGGAAATGAATAAAAACAATAGTTTGCATCATCAATACTTAGTACCTATAGTAATATTTTCGCATCATCAAGAACAACATCTCAAACAACCATTCCTAACCTCCCAATAGCATAAGTTTTCTTTGTGTTCTAATATGGACACCATTAGGAGGTTTCAAGAATGAAGTATGGGTCATAGTCCCTTGCCCATGCTTGAGGGAGGAAACTCAAGACTTATGTCCTAAAGGTAGCTCTTAAGGCTTGAGGTTGATGAACAATGCATCGAACCTGCACATAGGACCTTTTCATGTGATATTTTTCATCGAAGAGAGTATATGCAGTACAGTAGAATTCTTTTAACACTAGAAACATATCCGTAGACATGGTTGACGGAAGAAAACTAGTCCTTAGGCCCTAAAGGAATCCTATAGACATATAGGGCCACAAACAACACCCTGAACAAACACACATGATCTCTTAAGGGTATCCTCAACCTTTAAGTTGGGATATGGCCATGATTAGGATTTTTTTAGCATTAGATATGGAGGATAAGGTGTTA
>LPNX010803392.1:106612-144217 GCA_001517045.1 Pseudotsuga menziesii
AACTACTGATGTCTTAGATAAGCATATGAAAATTTAACATGGTATCAGAGCCATTCTGAAAGAAGACATTGTGCAGCTATAGAATCTAGGGCTTCTTATTTTTTGGGTCTCTATGCACAATCGATCAGCAAAATAAAGCTAGTCTGACTCTCCATTGAAGGGCGCATCTTTCTGTCAAAGCGGAATTCGATTCCAAGCATTTTCAGTTTTGGCGCGGAAAATTAGGGCTTTATACAGAAGAGGAAATTTTTAGTGAGCCCAGCATAAGATTGTTCTCCTCATCAAAATTGAATTTTAGAGACCTGGATCAAGAAATTTGGTTGGGTGGAACTCTGGGAAAGTCAAACCCTAGTTTGACCCAGAGCTAGAAAAACCCTAAATACTAAAACTGCTAAGTTTTGGTATATTCACTATATCACAATATTGGAGAAGGGTCAGGAGCTGAAAATTGCAAATACCAAATATCTAATCCTTATGAACACTTTGTCCAAATTTCAGCCTCTAATTCACTATATGCTAGGATATATGATCCCTCCAAGTTAGGGTTCTAGCCTCTTCCAGAATTCATCCCTAAACAGGACACCTAGGTAAAATCGCTATAGCTTGGGCTACATAGGTCCAAATGGAATTCCTAAAGGTTTTCCAGAAATAGAATAGACTGTACTTTATATGTTCCAAATTTCAGAACCTGAAGATGAACCAGTGACATGTGGCATGTTGTACAACTTCACTGTTCTGAACATTCCTGTAACAGGTCACCTTGGGAAAATGATCATAAATCCCAATTGGTGAAACTAATTATGATTAAAATTATTGTTTTATATCAAGTACATGTGAGGTTACTTGAGTGTGAAAGTTCAGACATAGAGGAGCAGTAACTTCGGAATATCACAGAAACAGTAATAGGCATTTCTGCAGAAGAAATTGGAAAACAAGTGCTTTCTGTTCCAGGAGCTTCCCTCCACTGTTTTAGGAAAAGGAGTACATTGGAAATATCCATTTGAAGAGATATATATTTCTATCCAATCATATCTGAAATATTCCAAGTTTTGAAAATTTGGGCTTCTCTGACAAACCCTAGATCAGCCAGCTCGGGAAGCAGGATGGACACCTCAAATTGGTAAGATCTAATATTTTGCTATTTGCATTTGAGGTTCTCATTTCAAAGTGATCTATCACATCAGCTTGATGATAAGCTTGGTGAAGTTGAAAAATTCCAATCATGAAAGTATTTGATCCCTCTGAAGAAAATGAATTGGACACCTACATGAATAGAGAGGTTCTAGTTCTAGAGGGAGATGAGGCTCAAAGCCTTACACAAGAAGAACTTGATCAAGGCCAAGAAGATCATTGTTGATTCAATCACGGATCAAATGTACCACAAGTGTCTTCCCTAAAGACACGGAATATGTTTGATTCCTTGATCTATCTATTTGAATATAAGAACGTAATTTAGAAGATGGATTTGAGAAAACAGTTGAAGAATGTGAAGATCCAGAATGCATAACATCTTGAAGCGGTAGAAGAAGAAGCAGAGAATGCAGAAGTGGTGATAGCCACCTTGAATGGCCTCCCATGATCATGGGATTCATTCATGTGAGGAATGCGTGCTAGAAGGAAGTGATTACTTTCATTTGACTTTGGGAAGAAGAAGAAGCTCATCTCATAAGAAGAGAAGAAGAAAGATGGGAGCAAATTGAAGATCAAGCTCTCACCATTCAAAGAAGATCCCTCAAGTGATGAGGAATATGAAGAACTCAATTCTTGACAAACCTCTTATCCATCTTATCATTTGGATAAGAAATGATGATTTCATGAATGAAGAATATGATAAAGGAGAATGATCAAGAAGGAGTCTACCCACAAAACAAACAAAAGATAAGTATTCAATTGTCATTTAATTATATTGTTTTGTTATGCATATTCAGTTGATGTGTTATGCATGATAGATTGTTTGCATTAATGACTGTATACTACTAATATGCATGTGATAGGTAAGTATCTCATGGTGCAATACATCTATCCATTGCTACTTATCTAGAATGAAACCTTTTTACATGACATATTGGATTAATGCACAATCTCAATGATGTCATCTAGAAAGTTTCTGTGAGATATGGATGAATGTTGTATTGGCTAAACAGTTGCATGATGCATAAGAATTTGTCGTTATGCATATGTTTTATGAAATAGTTATAACCATGAAATTGGTGCATTTGAATTGTAGGAAAGGTCCCGAACAACCTCCTACAAGAAAACAAGGATGAGACTTGTTCCGAAGAACAAGTGATGACAATTCAATAAACATGAATCTGAAGCTCCCAGGGTCAGAGACACCATGATGAAAGAAAGAGCTTCAGAGAGCGGTAGATCCACCTCGAAGAATGAATACCAGCATGGGTATAAGAGATAACTCAGGATGAAGAAAATAATGCTATGATCAAAGAATAACATTTGATCATGGGGAATGATGTATACGATATGATTTCGAGACATAAAGGGAAGTACGCAGTATCTTCCATATGGATCTACAAGAACAAGTGTACAAAGAAAAGGTTCATGATTTTCCTTAGAAAGAATAGACTATGACATGACATACTCTATTGACAAGTATTGTTGGAGTAGAGCCCCGCAGCTACAGGAAAAGCTGCCATTTTGGCGGATAGACAGTTTGGTGAAGATGAAGAGATAAGGTAAAGATACGACGCCGTAGAATGTTTCTAGCTGCAGAGTAGAGCTGAAAACTATGACTACAGGGGTAGAGAAGTCAAAGAAGACGACAGTACCTGAGTGACCGAGAAGAGAGAGCTCACCCACTGCATTGAAGGCAGCAGCGGAAGACAGGAGGGATCAGCTATCCTCATAAAGGAAAAGGAGCAACGAGGCCGATGTATTGAAGACGAAGGACAGAAAAGGGAAGCGGTGCACAGTACCCATGGTCAGCGCCGGGAAGCATCGAAGACTGCAGAGAGCAGTGGTGTGATGGAAAGCAGCTACCCTGAGTACAGATATGCCGACTGTCACTAGTTAGGGTTTTTGGGTTACTGTTGGGACAGGCCCACAGTGTTGTAATGGCGAGACCTTCAGGCCGCCTATAAAGGGATGTATTTTGTATTGTAAAAGGGTTGGGAAAGTTAGACAAGTAGACATCTTTAGACAGTTGTATTATAGAAGCTAAGCTCTGGTTCTATATTCAGTATGTAGTATCTTACTGTAACCAGCAACTAGCTCATTGAGTATGTATGTAACAATCCGCAGGGATTGAGAGAGAGAGAGAGAGAGAGAGAGAGAGAGAGAGAGAGAATATTGTAAGAAGGAAATATAGAGATAGAAAAGAGATCTAAGAGAGAAGGGCTCTAGGCAGTGAGTGCGGAGTTAACCAGAAGATCTCTAGCTGCATATGCGGTGCAGCAGAACTATGTACTCTCTCAAGATATAATAAACACAGTTCTATGGACGTAGCTTCTACCCTAGAAGTGAACCACGTAAAATTAGAGTGTTATGTGATTTATTCATGTGATTGTGTTTACTTGTTGTATCTGTCACTCATTACGTGAACTTTGCTTACAGTTAAATGTATGTATGTGTTATTCAATTCACAGCATTATAGAAGGATAAATGCAAGTTGAAATCTTTAAGTATTCTGTATAAGAGTTTGTCTATGTTTCACTCAAGACAGTAAGAGTCGCAGTGTAAAGCAACCTTGTATTTTGAGTCCTGTAAGTCAAACACAAGTAACGCTAAGTACGCTGAGCTGTAGCTGTAGGATATCGCACCATTAGAGGAGCTATGGTGCGTGATACCACAGGTTGAGGATCGAGCGTAGGAGAGAGTTACGTGTTGCCCAATATGCGGCGATGCGATAAGGGCTAGAGTCATCGTGAGTAAGAGGAAACTACGCATCACGAAGAGAGAGCTCACGGGTTGAGAAGAGCTGCGAGATGCACATAGGATGCTACAGAACCTGGTCGAAGACACTTGAGTCTTTGGCCAACCCATTAGAATCACTTCAGTTGAGACTTCAGGCCACTCCACGGTCTATCGCCGAAAGGGCCAGTGAGCTACGGGTGTTGTTGGTACATTACAGTAAACTTGGGTCTGCCCATAGCAAAACCAACAAATGGTTCCGTTGCCGGTTTTGAACAAACTGAGCACTGATGTTCTGTTCGCATCCTACTAGAGACGAACTCAAACAGTGGGTTGAGTTTAAGGAGAAAGAGTTTGCCAAACATGAGAACAAGAGTCCTAGACTGAGTACAGAGGAATGGTTACAAAAACATATCTTTATAGACCTGCATACGATATTTTTTGCGACCTATGGAAACAAGCGTTACGACTGGTTATCAAAGTTGAATGATAAGAACATATTCAAGAAGAAAAGAAACATTGTCTGGACACCGGAGCTAATTCAGACTGTGAAGAACCTTGATAATCCCATTACGAGGACATTAGACTTCTGGCTTGCGAGTGTGCTAGAAGGCTTCGTCATAGAGTTTACAATGAAAGAGTTTAAGAAACCTAAGTCTGAGTCACAGTGCATTACAGAGCTCAAAGACATCACACAGTTACCTACAGAGTCAGTGTGGGACTTCGATCAAAAATTCAAAGCCCTTATAGACCAAGTCAGCTTTGAGTTTGCGCTGGAGCAGCATAAGGAATGGTTTATTGCAGCCCTGCTCCCTCACATCAGACTGCCATTAATGCAGCAGAAAATCCAGATGCAGGATGACGCGTTGGAGATGGCGATGAAACTAGAGGCTTCACCTCTAGCTGAAACCAACACAGGTATGAAAAACCTGCAAAACAAGTTGGCTAATCTCACGTTACAGTTGCATGAGCTTAAGAAAGGAAAAGAGATTGCATAAGACATATGGTGCGTAAAGTGTAAAGCACAAGGCCATACTAAAGACAACTGTCCAGTCTTTGTAGAATATCTAGAAATTGGGGCTCCTAACCCCTTACCACAGACCCACGGGCCGTGGTGTGAAATATGAAAAACAAGAGGACACGCACCTCAGCAATGCCCTTTACTTCAGAAGTACGTGCAGACACCTAAGAACTTATACTGCATCTTCTGCAAGTTCGTAGGCCATGACGAACACGATTGCTGAGCCTATGATCTCATGGTCGGGAGCAAGCAAGACTTGTATAGAGTCCAATCAGAAACACAGGGTCCAGCAGCTGGACCACAGCATGATCCGGCTCATGTTGGCCATGGAGGAGGATTTAGAGGACGAGGACATGGAGGAGGCTTTGGCCGTGGAGAAGGCTTTGGCCATGGTCACGAACTGGTTACTTGTTACAACTGTGGAGTTATAAGACATTATGATAGGGACTGTCAGAGCCCCACCACCACATGTAACTATTGCAAATATTACGATCACGCTATAGAAGAATGTCCTACCTTGATAGCCAAGATCAGAGAACCTAAGCCAGCAGCACACTAGAACATCCAGCTTATCGCTGCTGAGCAGAAACAACTAGAACCAAGAGTCAACATTGTGACTCACAGCAATGCTTCCACCAATGGGACATCACAGGATAGTGAAAAGAACACAGGACCGGAGTGGGTGCGCAAAGCTACTAATAAATCAACACCACTCGACCTGCAGAAGAATAAAGAAATATTTTAGGAAGCTAAAACTTTCTTTGATGAGCCTATACAATCAGGATGACAGGTATCACCGTCTAGGGGTGTACCGTAGCAAGCACCTTGTGGCGTTATCCCTGTACAGATATCGCAGGCTACCACATCGGGTGCTTGCGATGAGGACAAGTTGGTAGGAAGTGTACAATCCTTCCTGCGGAGTTGTTTAAAACTCATGAGAAATGAGCAAGCTATCAGAGAACTTTAGCACATCATAGATCAGTGTCAACCATCTTCTTCCATGAGCAGTGCACATCGTGCTATTCATAATATTATGGGACATACAAGAACATGAAGAGAGATGCGACTCATAGCACAGGTTGGAGAATTTGAAATGGATGAGGTGATCCTAGATCTAGGATCAGAGGTAAATGTTCTGACTAAGCAGACATGGGAACAGATGGGTAGCCCTAAGTTGGTTAGATTGCCTATCCATTTGAGATTAGCTAATCAGCAGCGAGTATCACCCCTGGGTCGATTACCGCAGGTGCCAGTTGACATTGATGGAGTTTGTAGCTCTGCGGACTTTGAAGTTATAGAAATCATTGGCGATAGTAGACCATATCCAGCTCTACTAGGTATTGATTGGGTAATCGATAACATGGCTGTTATCGACTTAAAGAGAAGACAAATGACCTTTGAGGACACGTAGATTTGGGTCATCGCACTGTTAGATCCTCTTCAGGGTCCTAGATACATTGAACCTATCTGAGCAAAGGAAGAGGCATGTAACATGGAGAGTCTCTATCAGATGACTGCGAACCAGAGAAACTACATCAATCCAACCGTAGAAGGGAACATTAGTTGGTGATGTGACAGCTCATGCGCATCGGATTGGGATGTTGGTCTAGAGAATTGGCAGAACAAACTTTACAAATTCTTAGTGCGCAGATGTGCGTACATGACTAAGTCACTGCGATGGATTGGCACAGAGGTCAACGAGATTCCATCATTTCATGGTCTAACAGATATCCAGGACTTTCTCACGTAGTTTGAACAACAAATTCCTCACGAGCAAAGGATCGCAGCTATGGACCTTGCAGTACGAGCTACACCTGTAAGATGGTGGTATGCACATAAAGAGAATATCACATCATGGGTTGATATTAAGAGATTGATGGCGATCAGATTCTCTACCGACAGAGAGTATGTCCAGCAGAAATACACAGGAGAATATGACCCCAGATCACATATTTAGACATGTGAACGGAATTGGTCGGACATTCCCGAGGATGAATGGGTTCACCAATTCATTCACACTTTGGATACAGTTCCAAGGAACTGGTACACAGAGACTGAATTGCGCAAGGGAATGACTACATGGCCACTCATGATAGACAGCTTTCTACTCACCTTCGCTTTTGAATCTGAGTATCCAAGTGTTGATCAAGCCCTATATGTAATAAAGATTAAGATATTTGAGGATTGTACCATATCAGTTTTAGCTCAACCTGAGTGGGCCATCCAGTTAGAAGAGGCGCTAGAGTGTTATAACTTTGTATCAGAACCAGAGGAGGAGGATGAGGATCCTTGCAACATCAACATTCCAGAGTCATAGGGGACTCGCGATGTTGATGGATCGAAGCTACAGATTCCACCAATCACAGAACTGATCAAGATTAAACAGATCAACATTGGCATAGACACAGAACCAAAGTTTGCCTCTATTGGAGACTATTGGAACGATGAAAGAGTCGGACAGATTGCAGACTTGCTACATGACTATCAGGACCTATTTCCCACCAAGTTCACAGAGATGAAGGGAATAGTCGGAGACTTGGGATTAATGAGGATACCATTGAAAGAGGATGCTAGACCAGTTAAGCAGCGTCCATATAGATTAAATCCGAGCTATAAAGAAAAAGTTAAGGATGAGATCGATAAGATGCTAGCGGAAGGCATCATTAAGCCCGTAGAGGAGAGCGAATGGGTTAGTCCCATGGTTGTGCAAGAAAAGAAAACCAAAGGAGACATCAGGATCTGTGTCGACTTTCGTAAACTCAATGATGCATCACTTCATGATCCATTTCCGACACCTTTCACTGGTGAAGTTTTAGACAATGTGGGAGGATAGGAGGTCTACTCCTTCACTGATGGCTTTTCAGGATATCACCAGATTAGAATCCACCCAGAAGATCGAATGGGGCTCATTCCAGTATATGGTAATGCCCTTTGGTCTTAAGAATGCACCAGCTATCTTTTCTAGAGTAGTAGTTGCTGTATTTAAATAATACATCCATAAATTCTTAGAAGTTTATTTTGATGATTGGACTGTATTTGGATTAATTGACAAGCACATAGGAGATTTAAGACTGATGTTAGAGAAATGTAGGCAGTACCAGATTTCTCTGAACTTGAAAAAATGTATATTATGTGCGCCATTCGATATTTTGTTGGGTCACATTGTTTGTAGGCAAGGCTTGATGGTAGATACCGCAAAAATTGCCATCATTGTAAATCTTTCGGCACCCAACTTAGTCAAACAATTGAGGATAGTACTTGGTCATACCGGGTACTACAAAAAATTCATCAAGGGATACGCAAAGATTACAGCACCGATGGAAAAACTATTAAAGAAAGATGTAAAATTCCTATGGAATGAGGAATGTCAGCAGAGTCTAGACACACTTAAAGAGAAGATGGTTAGAGCACCCATCTTAGTATTTCCAGAATGGACTAAGACGTTTCATGTACATGTGGATGCATCTGGCATCGCACTAGGGATTATTTTAACGCAACCAGGAGAAGGAGGTATCGATCACCCTATTGCATAATCAAGCAGAAAACTATCTACGATAGAAAAAAATTACACCACAGCAGAAAGAGAAGGCTTAGCTATGGTGTATGCGCTACAAAAGTTTAGGAACTACCTATTGGGTGCCTCGTTCAAAATATTTACTGACCATTCTGCATTGAAGTACTTGGTCAATAAGCCAGTGTTACGGGAACGAATATGCAGATGGTTACTCCTATTCCAGGAGTATGATTTTGAAATTATTGTCAAACCAAGAATATTGAATGCCGGACCTGATCATCTATCATGGATAGACTCAGGAGAAGAGCCAAGTAATCTAGACGACAATTTTCCAGATGCGCAATTGTTTTCTATTCAGATCACAAAAGAATACTATGCTGATATCATTCACTTTCTTACTACAGGATGGGCACCTGATGAGTTTACCAAGCATCAAAAGAGGCAGTTGGTTGTTAAAGCAGTAGACTTCACCCTGATCGTGAGATAGTTATACAAGTTAGGTCCAGATGAAGTCCTGCGCAGATGTGTGAAGCCGCATGAAAAAGAGGCCATTATCAGAGAAGCACATTCTGGTACCGCAAGAGGTCATTTCACAGGAAAGCCGACTGTGCAGAAAATCTTGACCACAGGATTATGGTGGCCTACTTTACATAAGGATACTAAGGAATTTTGTAGATGCTGCGATATCTACCAGAGGGTAGGAAAACCTTCGCGGAGAGATGAAATGCCGCTGCGACCACAGATTATGCTGCGCGCATTTGACAAGTGGGCTATAGACTTTGTGGGTCCTATCAACCCACCAGGAAAATGAACTGGTGCGAGATACATCATCATAGGAACAAAATACCTCACCAGATGGGCGGAAGCTAAAGCAGTAAGGAATTGTGACGCTGCTACAGCTGCACAGTTCCTCTTTGAGAACATTATCAATAGATTTGGATGCCCAGTAAATTTGATGAGCGATCAAGGCAGCCATTTCTTGAACCACACCATTGAGGCCTTGACAGAGGAATTCCAGATACAGCACCATAAGAGCACTCCCTACCACCCACAAGCTAATGGTATGGTGGATGCCTTTAACAAGATTCTAGAAAACGCTCTTACTAATATCTGCAACAACCAAAGGAATGATTGGGACCTCAGGGTTAATGCTGTGTTATGGGTGTATAGGACTACATGCAAGAAACTTACAGGACATACACCTTTCAGCTTGGTGTATGGACAAGAGGCTGTTATGCCTATGGAGTATATTCTTCCCAGTTTAAGAATTGCATAGATCACCAAGATGGTTGATACAGACATGGTGCATGAAAGGCTAGCGCAGCTTCTTGCCTTAGAGGAAGACAGGTTCATCGCAGGATTCCATCAGAAAGTGCAGAAGGCACAGGAGAAAGCTTGGCATGGCAGGCATGTCAAGAACAATATTTTTCAGATAGGAGACCTAGTCCTCCTCTATGACAGTAAGTTTGTGAATTTTTCAGGGAAGTTCAAAATGCATTGGTTGGGGCCATACCAGATTCAATAAGTTACAGACGGAGGAGCCGTTTAGCTTAGAAAATTGAACAGGGAGCTTCTTCCCACTTTTGTTAATGGCAGTAGGCTTAATATTTACAGTGCTAGCCACTCCATACCCCAGCCTTAACCGAAACAGTTATGAGAGTGCAGATGTCCAGTGTAGTTGAAAGGAGGCATCGCATCGGGAATTAGTCTACACCGGCAGGTATTCGAAGTATAAGGAATCACATAAGGATGGTTCATTTTGAGCAATACATTAAGCTGCTTGCGGGGAAAAAAAAGTTTAAAGTTTGTTTTGAGCAGGTGAGGCGGTGTGGCATCGCAGCAACGTGATGTTTCTCCATGCCATGTATCCAATTTTGAAAAATGACAGAGGGCCAGTCAAGTCGCCTTCTGACAGGCAGTTAATGAAGAAATGACCTGTATACCCTACCGTAGATTTGGCAACAACATATTAAATTTTCCAGATTTAATAAATCTTCGATGAGACAGGCGCCTGCACACACAGGGTTCGAGGGAAATTTGATTAGATTTTAGCATTTAATGAGGATCAAAACGACGGGTGTGGTCTCATCCATGCATTAATACCACCGACGGGTTGAACCTAGATGATCGTTGCGTCCGGGATTATATCCTTCAGCATAAAAGCAAAGATCATTCATTTAGGACGGTTACTTTTGCAAGAGCTGAGAGCTATAGAGTAACTTGTTAAGTTTTCCCTATGCAGAGCTAATTTCATTATAGAGTGCTATGATTTCCCTATTTCACAGCCATTGCCAATCCAAAGTATTGCACTGAGTGGGTTCTATGCAAGGAGGAACCTCTATAAGACATTTTGGAAAGGTTCGAGCGTGGTGGCCTTACAGCTGCCATGGCGACACCACCCAGGAGTATGAAACCAGGTTCAACACAGGTCAGACAGCTGCCAAAGATGAGGAGTCAAGCTCAGACAGTAGACGAGTCCAGCCTCGAACAACGAAAAAGGAAAAGGAGGAAAGTAAAAGTGAGAATTAGAAAGAGAAGACCAACTCGGATGGCTGTGCGCATGGAGTTTCCCAGAATATCTCTCGGCAAGAAAAATGGACCAAGAAACAGGAATCTGAGACATAGAAAAACAAGAGGAAAAAGGAAAGGAATGAAGGTTCTTGAAATGGAATTCAAGGTCTGTATAGTTGGTACAAAAGGATCCAGACTGAATGAAATATTTGAGAAGGTTGGAGGATACAGATTTTCCTTGTGATAAAAGTTCTAACCTAGATAAAGAGGAAAGGATATCTATGGAAGGTTTCTCAAAAGATTAAGATCCTTCAGGTCTCACAAGTGATGAGAGCAAGAGCATGACAATGAGGGAAAGAAAGATAAGAGAGCCCAACGAACTAAGTTACAGAAACTAGGGAGAAAGAAGTCGCAAGACTTCAGCAGAAACTTACAAAGACTTCGTAAGAAGCCAAGGAGAAGCTATAGTAGGAGAAGCCCACTGGTAGTGGCTCGAGGACGAGCCACAAGTAAGTGTTAGGGGACTATTGGAGTAGAGCCCCATAGCTACAGGAAAAGATACCATTTTGGAGGATAGACAGTTTGGCGAAGATGAAGAGATAAGGTAAATATACGACGTCGTAGCATGTTTCTAGTTGCAGAGAAGAGCCGAAAACTATGACTACAAGGGTAGAGAAGTCAAAGAAGACAACAGTACCTGAGCGACCGAGAAGATAGAGCTCATCAAC
Source organism: Pseudotsuga menziesii (assembly GCA_001517045.1). Lineage (NCBI taxonomy): Eukaryota > Viridiplantae > Streptophyta > Pinopsida > Pinales > Pinaceae > Pseudotsuga > Pseudotsuga menziesii. Next base: position 118,254 of record LPNX010803392.1, read on the forward strand.
TGCATTGAAGGCAGCAGCGGAAGACAAGCGGGCTTAGCTACCCTCATAAAGGAAAAGGAGCAACGAGGACGAGGTATTAAAGATGAAGGACAGAAAAGGGAAGCAGTGCACAGTACCCATGGTCAGCATTGAAAAGCATGGAAGACTGCAGAGAGCAATGGTGTGACGGAAAGCGGCTACCCCAAGTACAGATATGCCGACTATCACTAGTTAGGGTTTTTGGGTTACTGTTGGGATAGGCCCATAGTGTTGTAATGGCGAGACCTTTGGGTCGCCTATAAAGGGATGTATTTTGTATTGTAAAAGGGTTGGGCAAGTTAGACAAGTAGACATCTTTAGACAATTGTATTATAGAAGCTAAGCTCTGGTTCTGTATTCAATTTGTAGTATCTTACTGTAACCAGCAGCTAGCTCATTAAGTATGTATGTAAAAATTTTCAGGGATTGACAGAGAGAGAGAGAGAGAGAGAGAGAGAATATTGTAAGAAGGCAATATAGAGATAGAAAAGAGATCTAAGAGAGAAGGGCTCCAGGAAGTGAGTGCGGAGTTACCCAGAAGATCTCTAGCTGCATATGCGGTGTAGCAGAACTGTGTACTCTCTCAAGATATAATAAACACAGTTTTGTGGACGTAGCTTCTACCCTGGAAGTGAACCACGTAAAATCAGAGTGTTATGTGATTGATTCATGTGATTGTGTTTACTTGTTGTATCTATCACTCATTACATGAACTTTGCTTACAGTTAAATGTATGTATGTGTTATTCAGTTCACAACATTATAGAAGGATAAATGCAAGTTGAAGTCTTTAAGTATTCTGTATAAGAGTTTGTCTATGTTTCATTCAAGACAGTAAGAGTCGCAGTGTAAAGCAGCCTTGTATGTTGAGTCCTGTAAGTTGAACATAAGTAACGCTAAGTACACTGAGCCGTAACGGTAGGATATCGCAGGGAGGAGATATCGCACCATCATAGGAGCTGTGGTGTGTGATACCGCAGGTTGAGGATCGAGCGTAGGAGAGAGTTACGTGTTTCCCAGGACGTGGCGATGCGATAAGGGCTAGAGTCATCGCGAGTAAGAGGAAACTGCGCATCACGGAGAGACAGCTCACGGGTTGAGAAGAGTTGCGAGACGCACATAGGATGCTACACAACTTGGTCGAAGACACTTGAGTCTTTTTCCAACCCATTAGAATCACTTCGGGTGAGACTTCAGGCCGCTCCGTGGTCTGTCGCCAAAAGGGACAGTGAGCTAGGGGTGTTGTTCATACATTACAGTAAACCCGGGTCTGCCCATAGCAAAACCAACAAGTATATATCAAGCATAGAGCCACCTGTATAGAATGAAGAGGGAAGATGATACTCCACTTCAGGGGGAGTGACTACAAAAGATATCTAAGTTTGACATGGCACGACATGATGGACAGATTCCTGCTCGATCTAGACTTTACCAAGAGTAAAGAGGGTTCCAACCTTCAAGGTTGAATGCAGAAGACTAGGATATGTTGATGACCCGACAAGACGAACTCATGGAAGATGTTATGATGAAAGAATACTAGAATGATGTTTTGGATATAGTTCCCAAACCAGAAGGAAAGAGTATAGTATCCTCCAAATGGATATGGAAAATAAAGCATACAGCTGGTGGAAGTATTGAGAAGTATAAAGAAAGATTTGTGGCCAGAGTTTTCTCTCAAAAAAAGGGAATTGATTATGAAGAGACATTTTCCCTAGTAGCATGGTATACTTCAATTAGAGCTACCATGGCACTTGCATCCATGATGAAGTGGGACTTACACCAGATGGATGTGAAAACAACTTTTCTAAATGGTGTGATCAAAGAAGAAGTATACATAGAACAATCACAAGGATTTGAAGTTGAAGATAGACATACTCACGTATGCAAGTTGAAGAAGGCATTATATGGTCTTAAACAAGCTCCTCGAACTTGGTATGAAAGAATAGATGGTTTCTTGTCGAGCATGGGCTTTACCAAAAGTAAAGCTGATCCTAACCTTTATCTCAAGGTTGTAGAAGATGAACTTGTCATCATGTTATTATATGTGGATGACTTATCCTTGACAGGAAATGAGAAACAGGTCATGGAAAGCAAGAAGAAACTAGCAGAAGAATTTAAGATGAAATACCTTAGGTTAATGCATTATTTCCTAGGTCTGGAAGTATGGCAAAGTTCAGAAGAAATCCTTCTCAACCAGGGAAATTATGCGGTAGAGATATTGAAGAGATTCAATATGTTGGAATGTAAAGTCATGGCCACACCCATGGACTCAAATCTGAAGCTGTTAGATGATGACTCATCAGAGTTGGTGGATATGACTCATTATAGACATATCATTGGGTCATTGATGTACTTAATACCAGACCCGACATTTGTTTTGCTGTGAACACCTTAAGTCAATATCTTGTTCAACCAAGACAGGTTCACCTAGTAACTGCAAAACATGTGATGAGATATCTGAAAGGGTCTATAGACTTTGGTTTATATTATGATGGTAGCCATGAGTATAGATTGTATGGCTACACAGATGTAGATTGGACTAGAAGTATCTCAGATAGGAAAAGCACATTCGGTAGATGCTTTTTTTGGGGTCTGCTATGAGTTCATGGTTTAGCAGGAAACAATCCAATGTTTCTCGTAGCATGGCTGAAGTAGAATACATAGTAGATTGCTCTGCTAAGTTCTGAAGCCATATGGATTCGGAAGCTGATATCAGGGCTCTTTGAACTAAAGATGGATACTACATTGATTCTATGTGATAAAGAGAGTTGTGATAACAGAGAACCCCGTGTTCCGTCGTAACACATAGAAATCCAGTATTTCTACATTCAAGATAAAGATGCATATGATGATGTTTCAGCATTTACATACTGTAGATACAGATGATGATGATTCAGTATTTCTATACTGAATATATAGATAATGATGATTTAAGTATTCCCATACTGAATATGTAGATGATGTTTCAATATTTACATACTATAGATGCAGATGATGGTGACCTGATGATGCTTTTAGTATTCACATACTAGAGATACAGATGGTGATAGTTCAGTATTCACATATTGAAGATGTAGATGATGATGGTTTAGATTATTATGTGCTGACGAAGCCTCTGTCTTTCGAGACAAGCTTGGTGTTGTTCGGAAAGAACTTCCTCGAAAGGGGGAGCAGTGATGTTGTAGAGGGATTGTATCATCCCTGGGCACTTGCCCTAAAGTGATCCGGTGACCTTGGTCCTCGAGATTGAAGAAGGATTGTATCATCCCTGGGAAATTTCCCTGAAGTGATTCGGAGACCTTGGTCTTCGAGAATGAAAAGGGCTTGTATCATCCTGAGACATATGTCCAGAAGTGATCTAGTGACCTCGGTCATTGAGAATGTAGCAGGATTGTATCATCCTTGAACTTCGGTTCAGAACAGATCCAGTGAACTTCGGTAATTGAAAATGTGGCAAGATTGTATCATCCTTGGACTTTGGTTCAGAATGGATCCGGTGAACTTCGGTCATCGAGAAGGTGGTAGGATTGTATCATCCTTGGACTTCGGTTCAGAACGGATCCGGTGAACTTCAGTCATCAAGAAGGTGGTAGGATTGTATCATCCTTGAACTTCAGTTCAGAATGGATTCGGTGAACTTTGGTCATCAAGAAGGTAGTGGGATTGTATCATCCTTGGACTTCGGTTCAGAATGGATTCGATGAACTTTGGTCATCGAGAAGGTGGTAGGATTGTATCATCCTTGAACTTCAGTTTAGGACAGATCCAATGACTTCGGTACTCGAGAAAGTGTGTTGATCCCATAATTCCTAGAGGAAGGATTGTCTAAGTTCCCCATTTGTGTTGATCCTGTAATTCCGAAAGGAAGGATTGTTAGTAAATCTGTAAAGACCTAAATCTCGTAATTCCAAAAGGAAGGATCATTGAATTGATCCTGTAATTCTAATAGGAAGGATTTTCTGAGTTCCACAGATGTGTTGATCCCATAATTCCAATAGGAAGGATTGTCTAAGTTCCACATCTGTGTTGATCCCGTAATTCCGAAAGGAAGGATCTTCAGTAACTCCATAAAGACCTAAATCCTGTAATTCTAAAAGGAAGGATCATTGAATTGATCCTGTAATTCCAATAGGAAGGATTTTCTGAGTTCCATAGATGTGTTGATCCCATAATTCCAATAGGAAGGATTGTCTGAGTTCCATAAATGTGTTGATCCCATAATTCCGAAAGGAAGGATCGTTAGTAACTCCGTAAAGACCTAAATCTCATAATTATGAAAGGAAGGATCGTTAGTAACTCCGTAAATACCTAAATCCCGTAATTCCGAAAGGAAGGATCATTGGTAACTCTGTAAAGACCTAAATCCCATAGTTATGAAAGGAAGGATTATGTTGATGTTTTGATGATGATGATGTTTCTGATCGAAAGATTAGATGTTACTAATGATGATGATGTTATTTGATCGAAAGATCAGAAGTTGCTGATGATGATGATGTTCTCTGATCGAAAGATCAGAATATGATGATTATGATGTTTCTCTGATCGAAAGATCAGAAGTTGATGATGATGATGTTCTCTGATCGAAAGATCAGAATATGATGATGATGATGTTTTCTTATCGAAAGATCAAAAGTGGCTTATGATTATGATGTTGCTGATGATGATGATGTTTTCTGATTGAAAGATCAGAATGTGATGATGATGATGATGTTTCTGATCGAAAGATCAGAATGTGATGATGATGAGATCCTGATGATGGTGATGCCGTATTATCAAAGTATGATGATGATGACGTACTGATCGAAAGATCAGAATATGATGATGAGTTGATGTTAGAGTATGATGATGTTCGGTTGATTATGCTTTTGATCAAAAGATCAGAGGATGATGATAATGATGAGACTGATTGAAATATTAGAGTATGATGATGATGTTGTTGCTGATCGAAAGGCCAAAGTGGTAAAGAAGATGTTGTTGATCTAAAGGTCAAAGTGTTGAAGATGATGTTGCTAATTGAAAGGTCAAAGTGTTGAAAATGATGTTGCTGATTGAAAGGTCAAAGTGCTGAAGATGTTGCTGCTGATTGAAGAGTCAAGATGCTGCTGATCAAAGCGGTCAAAGTACTAATGATGCTGAAGACTAAAGATTGAAGATGAAGGCTACATGATGTTGAAAATATTCCAATGGTTTATAGATATATCACCTTGATGATGTTGATGATGTCCTCTATCTCTCTCCTATTATTGTTATTATTGATGTTGTTATAGAATACCCTTCTCATTAAGGGGGAGTGTTGACATATTGTAACTTCGAAGAATATTCTATATGTATTTCTTTGTGGTCCCCGATGGTCCTACTGGGAGAACCACTTGTATTAATTTGTACCTCGATGCTCCTAATCAGAAGAACTAATAAGAGTCATGACGCAGTCCCCTCTAATTGTAAAGGTCATTAGCACCCCAGTGTGGTTACTTGAGCCTACATGTGTAACTCGAGCCTACATGATTAACTCGAGCCTACATGACAGATGAGTTAACTTAAGTGAACGGATAAATATAAATAGAGGTGTAGTGCTCCGCATTTGGAACATACACTCTCACTTATGTAGCGCATTAGTGGAGAAGAGAAGTAGATGGAGAAGGAGGAGGATCAGGCTTTGATCTCCTTGCTGGTTTTATCTTTTATATTTTTAGGGCATCTATATTGAGGAAGCTTTTGCTGGGTTTTTCCCTTTAGGGTTTTCCCAGGATAAATCTTTGTGTTCCTTTTGTATGGTTGTGCTTATCTATCTTTCAGTTATCCTATTTATATGCTTTTGTTATGAAAATGAAATGAAGTACTAATGTCTTAGATAAGCATATGAAAATTTAACACCTTGTTCTCTATTTTATTGCATCTCATTCTGATCTCTTCAATTCCCCCCTCCTTCGCCTCTCTCCTCCAACACATCCTATTGCTCCTCTAATACTCCATATCCACCTTTCCATTCACCATTCCTCTCTCATCAAACCATCACCCACTTCCTCCCTTCCAGCTTATCTCCCTTCGTCACTCAAGTCTCACGTACTAATTCTAGAGGCTATACATCTTCAACACCTCTTCCCCTCTCCCTTTAACCATTGTAACCCATAGTTTTCTTATTCCATTCATCTTTCTCCACTTGAATTTACAACATCCTCCCAGGACCTTGAACCTTCCCCGCCCCCTCTTAATTATTAACCATACTCACTTGAACTTACAACATCCTCCTAGGCCCTTGACCCTTCTCCACCCCCTATACATTATTAACCATCCCGAATTTAACTTCCAACATCTTCCTAGGCCCTTTACCCTTCCCCACCCCCTCTCAACTATTACCATCCCCACCTGAACTTCCAACATCCTCCTAGGCCCTTAACCCTTCCACACCCCCTCTAAACGATTATCCATACATTGGATATATTGCATATAGTGCTAGATTTTATCTCTACAAAATGCGTGCGCATTATAGAACTATATAACATGCACACATTTTGTAGTTCTATAATGCACATGTGTTTTGTAGTTTTATAATGCGCATGTGTTTTGTAGTTCTATAACTCGCACAGGTTTTCCAATTATATAAGGGCAGGACATGCAATTTGAATTTAAACATGCCAATCCACTTGCTCACATGTCAGCAATAGTCCTATGCATATGGTTTGGAATTTTCTTCGGTAATAACAAACATGTGCTATGGTATATGATAAGCCATAACTAATTGGGCATTTCTTCAAGTTTCTCAAGAAGTCGTTGTTTACACACTCATTACAGTATGCTATACACAATCATTTTTTATGAAATCTTGAACATAAATAACATTTTTTCTGCAGATTCTAAATATGTAATTTTTATTAAAAAATATTATATTTTCCTATTTTTTTCAATTTCTATTGTGTCTTAAATCCTTAAGTCAAAAAACATGTTGTGAGTGTTTTTTTCATAACCTTTTCAATTATTAATTGTTTTAAAAATAAATTATTTGGTGCACTAGTAGACGCTAACCTCTACATTCTATAGAAAACCTATTTCATGACTATTTCATTAAGACCTTCAAAGGCTGCACCCACAAAAGACTTACCATTTTCGAGGAATGATCACTTAGATAATTATAAAAATAAATAAAAATTACTAATTTTATTTTCAAAAAATACCACTGCACTAGTGCTATATGTTCTCTGCATTCCTGCAAATTTTTGTATCCTGAAAGCATCATTTAGGCCCTCAAAGGCTACACCCGCAAAAACGTATACCTTATCATTCACCTAAAAAATAAAAAAGTGTTTATTAGAAAAAATGAAACTTGACATAGTTATACAAATTTTCAATACATAAACCTTATATATTCGGAAACGTGATTCAATTTCCTATATTTAATAGTTTTTACTCAAGGCAAGATATTTTGTGTAAGTATCTCAAAAAATATAATTAAGTTGAGGGATGCTTGATTTTTCAGTGTTCTATTTCATCTAACATGCCAAAAGTGACCCCCATTAGCTTGCACTCACCCATATATGAAACATAGATCTATGAACTCACTGCACTTGAGACGAGTGTCAGGTTTGGGAGGCTAGGTATCTTCCAAAACAAGCCTTCATCAGGACCCGACTGATGAACATAAACCCACTCATCCGTAAACATCACGGTGGCTTCAATGCCCTCATTTGCAGCTGCCTCTATCTGCATCTGTTTCCATGACATAAAAATATATATTAATGAATTACAATTTCAACTTGATAATTACAATTTGAACATAAATAACTAGTACCTCGTTGACTGGCGTCTCATGAGTAGGACTCAAGCGTGGCTGTGTAGAATCATGTGCAATACTTTTGCATCTATCTTATACAATATGAAGAAGATAAATGATGAAACTTAGAACAAACCAAAATATTATGTGTTCAACAATTGACACATTTATAAATTCAAATTTAGGATGACAGTTAACACATATCGCATCTATGTGGGTAGACAAAACTGCATCAGGACCTCAAACAGATGCATCACTGCCAAAAAGGGCCTCAATGAAATTGGAATCCTGCATGGAGGTCTATGACAAAGAAAAATATTAGTTAAAAAATGATTCATTTGAGGATACATTACAATTAAGACAATCAAATGATGACAATAAAGATATATTTGTCCCATCGTTGATCAGTCGAGGCCTGCATCTATCATGTACTCGATAATATGCATCACAGGACATGATAGAATACTGCAGCAAAGTGTAGTGATAAAAAATGCGGAGAATATCATCGGACACCCACTGTAGCTCTAGCTTTGTAGGTGCAGTGAGTGCTCTGTAACTCTCTACTTGCACAACCATTATGGTACCATGCATTGTCATGCGTGTCGCCTCTGCTAATGCACTCCAATCCTCAATCGCTAGCTTAGATGACTCAACTACATTATCTGTCCTAAGCATGGTCATGCTAGGGTGACCTACCAAATGCTCTGGCTCTCGCTGAGCTCCAGGGTCTCTCCTAGCCCCAGGATGTGCATGACTATGTTCCCCACTAGCACCATAGAAGCTTGAGGGTGTGTTAGTGTAATATGGGTGCATCCCTATGACAAACTCTGCATATTTATGTTTTGAAAATATAGTGGGACCTGGTCATGGTGGGGAAACATGCCCCATGCTCCAATAAACCTGTCATATTTATAAGGTGCTGTAGCCGCTACCTTAAACTCCTTGAGTCTAAGCCATTGACCAACGATGCAGTTAGAATGGATATCAAATAATGTTCCCTTCACATCATGGCTAGCTGTTGCATCTCTCACTTAGATCGAGTTATTATGACCCATCACTGTGACCCTTCTTCTCTGACATGTAGTGTCCCAAAGAGAACTCAATGGTATAATGGACTTGTATACCTTCAGTAGATTGTCTACTGCCTCTAACATCATCCACATCAAACGTGATGTGGGAGAGTGCTCAGAAATTGAGTGGGAGTTAAACCACAAATAATCATGCTGACTGGTAATGTCTTGCAGCATGATATGTGTGATCTCATCCTCCCATGGTGCTTCATCGGGAAGGTCGGGGATCTGTTTTGCAATGGAGACACCTGGAAATTAGATGAAAACATAATTGTCAGTCAAAATACATACATCAACTATAGGTTAATTTGGAGTCAATATAAATTAAAGGTACTGATAACTAAAAGAAATATATATATGCATTTAATGTACCTGTCTCGTGGGGAACCTCCCCACCGACACCAGTCGTATCCTCCTCGCTGCTCATGCACAAAGCAGCTACCAGAGTGGATGCTGCTCGACTCCCCAGCAGGAGCGTGTGTTGACGTAGGATGCATAGGAGAACCTATGAAAATATAGACATACAAGTTGATGATTAAATATACACATGTGAAACAATTTAATTTTATGTAACTAAAAACAAAGAGTACATCATGTGCAATTGTATACTTACAAGTCCTCTTCCGACCTCCGGGGCGAGAAATGGCTGCAGATTCGCCAGTGCTCTGCCTTTGACGAACCGAAGAACCCCGCTATGTAGATGCATCTGCATGAAATAAGGCATAATAAATGGAGTCAGCATACATTATAAGATAAATGATAAATAGGTCAATAGTAAAGATGTATATTTGAGATGATTAATATAGCATCACATCGTGCACATTAATAATGGGATAAGGATCATGAGTGTGAGCACAATCAATAAGGAAATGGCACATACAAAGGTTTTTTTCACAAATAGTTGATCTTGATCATTCATGTCATGTGTGTGAATGCAAAAGTGTTATTGGGAGTCATGGTTTTCGTCTAGTTCGAAGCTATAACTTTTCATCCCAATCCAGTAACAGTCTCTAAATTTTCATTTCAATTTTTTTTAAACTTTACCTATACACATTATTTATGTCGATATCATTTTTTTCCACTAGGTACAAGTCAACCATTTCATCAAGAATATTCTGAAAATATACATGAATATGTTCAACACGTCTACCTATCTCGATTTTTTTCCACTAGGTACAAGTCAGTCATGCCATGTGCTTTAGTCTTGTTTTGGCCTACATAGAGAATGTTGGTTGCTTCATGATGGTTGTTGGTAGAATGTATGTTTGTTACAAGAGGCTAGATATTATATGATATTGTCCTAGGTAACTTTGATTCACATTTGAATAACATGTTTCATGTTTTATTTATTTTTTGTTTTTATTTGAAAAACAAGAAAAGCCACAATACTTAGATTTGAGTTTCCTTAAAACAAAAATATATAGTTCTACTTCTCTATAAGTTCAAATCAAAACTTATATATTTTATTAATAGTTTTATTATTTTTTGAAAAATCTTTAAAATATTAATTTAATTTTCTAATGTTTAAATTTATATATTTCATTAACTCTTTCATAAACATTTAAAACAATATATAATTTTAAACTAATTTTTAAAATTATAATTATGTAAATTAATTTATATACATTTTAAAAATATAATATAATTTTTAAATTAATTTGTAAAATTATAATTATATGATTAACTTTATCTTTACAAATGAAAACTTATACTCTAATTAATACATTAGGTTAATTATTTCATTTAAACTTTTAAAATAAATTTAAAATAAATATAATTTCAAATTTTTTATGATTTAAAGCGGCAACTTATGTATTTAATTAATTCTTTCATCCATTTTTTTAAATTAAATTACAATTCTAGTTTTCCATAATTTAATGTATAAATTTATATATTTTATTAGTAATATTTTTTACTATTATTTTAAAAAATTCTAAATTTGTAATTTATAATTTTCAAAATGTTAAGGATAAATCTATATTTTTTTTTCTAAAAAATATCAAAAATATAATTTTATCTTAAATTATGGATTTCTATTAATTTTTTAATTTAATATTTAAAAAAAAATTATATCATGAATTTTTATTAATTTTTAATTTGATTTTCATTTTTTAATTTAAAAAATATTCATATTTTTTCATAATTTAAAATCATATCTTGTGTTCTTGATTAATAATTCCATTTGATTTTCCTTGATAAATCTAAAAACATATAGCTATGCTTTTTATAAATTAAAATTAAAATTTACTCATTTATTATTATATTTTTTCTCAAAAACAGAAGGATGATTCAAATTTTCATAATACCTTTATTTGAACTTAAAAAAACAAAAATACATAAGTACACTTCTCAATAAACTAAAATAAAAATATGTCCACTAATAAGTCAAAACATACATATAATATTTTATTATGAAAAAAATATTTATAGGAATTATAAATATGAATTAATATAATATTATAATTATAATTATAATTTATTTTAATTAAATTGTTAATAGCTAATATATATATATATATATATATATATATATATATATATNTTTAGATAAATGCTTTTCCCGGTTTAAGGTTCATGATTGTCTTGCGTCTAGGGTTTGGACTTTTTCCAATCCTCTGTGTATTCTCGGAGGATTGAAAAAAACTGGGCAACATTTCTACTTGCTTGACACACATTTCAAAATTAAATCGGTAGCATAAACGCTGTCGGTTGATAGAAATATTTATACAAACTATAAATTTTAATTTTAAATTTAACAAATTTGAATTTTTTCAATCCTCCGTGTATTCTGGAAGGATTGAAAAAATTTGGGAAACATTTCTTCTTGCTGGGAACACATTTAAAAATTAAACTTGTAGTATTAACGCTACCAATTGACAAAATATATATAAAACAAAATAATTAAATTTTATATAAATAACAAATTTCAATTACAATTTTATAAAAATCCGGCAGCATTTCTTCTTGCCGGCACACATTTCAAACATGTTAGACAAAAAAACTAACCTAAAAATATCTATAACAATGGTTACTTTCAATTTTAACCTAACAGTTTAAAACTTAAAAAAAATCCATTTAAATTTCAAAAAACAAGGTTTGGGTGTTACCTCTCTACTCTAACATCGTGGTGAAAGGTAGGGGTGGTCGTTGCTTGCATTGTAGCTCGTTCTAGCTCGGTCAATGTCTGTGGTTGCAGTGCAACTCGATCGAGGTCGTTTTGTGGAGAAAATGATAAATAAGTCGCGCCTTCCCTTGACCTTTTTTATATTTTTTTTGAACAGGGATGTCGATCGAGGTTTTATTAAACCCTCGATCGAACTATTTGTAAACCCTCGATCAAGGTCTTAACACCTTGATCAATCTATTAGTAAAACCTCAATCTAGCGTTTGTTAAATTTTCGATCGAGGTGTTAAGACCTCGATCGAGGGTACATTTTTTGCATTTTTCCAAAATTTCCTTGCCAAAAATTGTAACCCATCTCCATGGATGCACCCCCCTCAGTTTGAACCTGTACATCCAATGAAATAACACATGTTCTCAAAACCACTGGGCCCACTCACATGCTCAAAATATTGTTTTGGAAATTATTATTTCTGCAATTTAAGTAATGTAAAGGTCTTTTTTTTTAAAACTATTTAAATAGGCAAAATTCTATTTTAATACCTTAAATTGCAATTTCAGCAAGAGTTGCTCTCCTAGATTCTTCCCAGTTGGAAGCGTTTCTCTTTTATATTTTCATCGTGATATGTGATCAATCATTTTATTTTCTCTAATTTCCTTTAAATATTCACTTCTTGATATTTCCATCGTGATAGTGCCATCAATCAATTTATTTGTTCTAATTCAGTTAGATATTCACTTCTCAATATTATTTCTTTTATATCAACTTAAAAATTAAAGACAATAAGAAAAATAATGTTACATAATTTTTGGAAAATAACATTTATTTTTTAGCTTTAATTTTATTATCTAAGTATAAACTATTTGGAAGAAATCCATGTAGTAGCAAATACAAATCAAAGCACAAACACAATCAAAATAACTACTCTACATTCAATACTCCTTCCAAAAGACATGATATCAACCACCAATTATTATAGGTGAATGTTTATAAATTTTTTAGATTCCAAGCTCAAAATATTTAAAAAATAAATGCACTAGTAATTATAACTTTTAAGAATACGAGCTCAAAATATTGAAACAATATGTAGTAGTTGTGGTTAACCTAATAGCATTGCTTTCAACATGAAATTCATTCATGCAAATTACAAATACTAAAATAAAAAAATAACAATATTACATTACATTCTTTCATGCTAAGCTACACAGTGATTAACCATTGAGCAACTGATCTGAATTTGTTTTTGTTATTTTGATGTTGACTTGGGTTAACACTTGTTATTTTGATGTTGAGTTGGGTTAACACTTGTGATTGGACAAAGGCATGTAGACCTGGTATTGTTGTAGGAAGCTTTCAATCCTCCAATACTTCCAAGTTACAATTTATATGTCTTGTTGATAGAAATTTTTTAGGAGCCTATACACATATTTTAAATGATTTATTTGATATATTTTTAAACTTAGTAACAATTTATTATTCGTGTAGTCTTAGTAATTGGTTGAAACAATCAATGTAGTGCCCCATTTTGTTAGACTCTTTTATTGTTCGACTATATTATTATTTGAGGGAATTTTATCGCAAATGACCCGGTTAAATTTTGAATTATATGTTTTGATCATGTTGATACATTTGGGTACTCCTGGATAAATGAAATTTTGTAATGAAACATTGTACTGCCTTGTTGGACAGACTATTTCAGTGTTAAAATATGTTATGCTTTCAGGGCATTTTGAGTACAAATGGCCCAGTTTAATATGATGAATTAAAACGACTATTATATATGTATTGATTGTTGTGTCACAATGATTGCTTATGAATGAATGGACATTGGTAGATAGATTATATAATGTGATATGATTTATCTTAAAATGTGTGAATGAAATATATGAACAATTTTCATTTCTTACAATGTATTGGTAGATGCTTTGACAAGTTTTCTAGTGTGACAGGGACCCAACTACGCAATGACACAAGGTGGTGTCAATGCCACATGAATTTTAGTTTGAGTATGAACAAGATATGAGGTGATACAATTTATTTTAATAATATTTTGATTAAATGGTATAGTGTGATTAATGCACATGGTTTTCATGTGTGCAGGCACATGATCTTGGTTCCCAATCGATCCACAAAGGACAATGGGGTTGCATGGAAGAAAGTACCCGTATGGTTAGCACATATTTTCCATGTGGCAGGTTGAAAAGCGAGAGAGGCTTTTACCTGCAAGAGACATGCTGCCGTGGGGGTAGGCCGTGGACTCGGTCACTCACGAGGATTAACTGAGGGGCACGCAATGAGGTGTCGACCTTATTCCTCAGTAGCCATGAGTCTCTCTATAGCGTGGATTGGATTGAGTTAACGTGGTCTCAACCATCGCACTAACTCCCCGCCACGGAAAGTGGGATATTTGAAGGGCATGAAGACGATCATGGCACCCTTGATATCACCTGGAGAAACAAAAGAAATTATTAAACTATAAGATTGTAAATAATTAATAACTAAACCATAAACTCATGACTTGGAAATAAGTAACGGAAGTGCAACCTTATAAAATAAAAATTAAAAAGAAATTAAAAAAAAAAAAAAAATAAAAAAAAAAAATAAAAATAAAAAAATATAAAAGAGGAAATCATCATAAAGGAAGATAAAGTAAATTCTAAATAGAAACACATTGCACACACACAAAAATAGTAAATCAAGCAAAAATCTAGGAATGAAATATAGGAATGGTTTAAATAAATAAATCCTAAATTAAGCACATTGCATAAATGCATATCACAAAGATCCGTTGAAATAAAATAAAATAAAAAGAATTCAAAATAATAATAAATAAAAATAATAATGCAAAACAATATAAATAAAGAGGTAGGGTTTGAGTAGAGGGATCCTTTTTACCCTAATGTTGGATAGATGAGACAAGGGAGAAGCCGATGGTGGCTGTAGAGAGTTTGGCTCATTAGGTGTGAACAGGGTTGGGAGGCCCTTAGTGATTCTACACACTCTGATCGTGCTTGGGTACTTCTTCTTGCAACCCCATTCAGCTCTGGGGTCCTTGGGGAAGGAGAGTACCCATTGGAATGGTAGGTAGGTCAACTGGTGGATCTCTTGTGATTGGGAACTGATCGACGTTCATGGGAACTAGACAAGTTCGTGGTGCGGCAACCTCAGAAAGAACTGTCCGGCACAAAGAAACTCATATTTTTATGGATTGTTAGATTGACATTATGATTTCTATTGCTGAAATGTATTTGTTGAATATTTGTAATTTGGCCTTTGTATGTTATTGTAGATATAGATTTATGTTTGAGATCTGTATTTGTATTTATTTATAGATCTAGATTTGCAATTTTTTTTATGAGATCTTGAGATTTTTCCTCTATTGCCAACGTTTTCTATTCTATTGAGATCTAGAAATATATGCTCCATTGTCGCGTTTTGGTTTTGAATAGATCTGGAATGTGTTTTTCTCCTGCATGCAATTGCATCAAATATAAAATCTTACCTTCAATCACATCCCATATCGCTGTCTTACTTATGCTGTAATCTATCTTTGAACAAACAACTAGAGATAGTAATCCACTGTATTCAACACTTTGCTAAGATCGATAAACTAATTACAACCTTCAGGATTCTATGGCAACTTGCCGAACCTGTGCAAAGCTTTGACATAGTTACGAATGTGCGATCTGGATGATTAATTCATGCTGTGAGTGACAACAACTACCACATTATCCCCATATTCGTCATCCAGTTTAGTGGGAAAAATTAAAGGTAGTCTTGCTATCCTCCAGAACTGGGGATAAACAGAATCTCTTGAAAGGCCAATTAGCAAAATTTAACCTGCACACTTCCACAGATGTAATTCCCAACTTGCATTATTAAAATAAACATCCAAGGATTCGAAATAGTCACTCTTTCTGCTTTCTGCAAGTCAGGCGATGTCCCAGTTCAAGGATAATACATGATCGTAGCCAACATTTAGGAATCGCATAAAAGAGTAAGAATAATTCACATTTGGAAACTATTTTTATTTATTTATTTATTCCAATAGTAGATTGAAATGAAATGAGATCCAAAGAAGATGGGAATAACTTATCGGATAATATTTGCATGCGCTGCTCTCATAGCTTGCAGCCACCGAGTCTACTTGGTTTAAATGATAGTCTTGCATGAAGATGTAAAGCGGATACTCAGACGTATGACTCGAACATATTTATTTTGAGAATACATTTTCCAGGACATTGTATCTCTAAAATATAATTTCTTTGCACTTTTGACCAAAGTATCCAAGTATAATGGATTTTATATATTTATCACAGGGCTGCTGATTATGGCAGTGCTAATTATGACATATATCAAGGCATTACCATCAGCGTAAAATCCGCCACACTAAACATTCACATTCCATGAATTACTGTCATATTCCCCAGTATATTCTCTATATTACGCTCTCCTTGCCTTACATATTTCTCTGCATGCAATACGGTTCAACGTGGACCCAACTCGTGTTTCCTTATATAACTGTTAGAGCCACCTATGTTTAGATTGTTTCCATAATATATTTATTGTCATATGAAATCGATGCGCGATCCCTGTTTGTGCATTGCATTCAGTTATAGTTTTAAATATAGCTTATGTGATTATCTGAAAAATCATAACCCAGTATATTAGTAAACATCTCCTCTGCAATTTGAATGCTGTTTTGAGAAGTTGAGTTACATATTTCCCATCATCTTTTTATTAGAAGGATCTAGGAATTATATCTAAATTTATATTGTAAAAATATTCCTTACGAATTGAGATTTGAGTTCGTGTGTTTAACTTGAATGACCTGGCCATCTAGCTGGTGAATTTCTGCATGAACATGGCGCTATACTGGTGAATTCTACAGCAAGAAGTTGAGTACTGGTGATTTATACTTAGCCAACCCAGCATTATAGCTGGTAATCTTAATTTAGTAATCCTGGCATTTTTTTTAAACTTTACCTCGTCAACATGGCGCATTATAGCCGGTCAATCCTACATTTTTAACTTAGCATACTGGTGAACTCTACTACGCGAACATGGCTTTATCTCAGTCAATATATATGCGTTAACATAGAGGTGTAGCTAGTAATTTCTTGCGTTAACCTTAGCATTATCCTGGTAAATTCTAACTAAATAAACTCGGTAAATAAGGGGAATTTATACTGGAATAACGTGGCCAACATATTTCTCAAGAATATGAAAAAATGGTGCTTATTTATATTGATTATCGTATTTATATAGTTTTTATGAGTTTTATATTGTTGAAATGTGTTTAATGTGATTAAAGGTTTTATTATGCTTCTTATATGGGATATATATGATTGAGGCGAGTAGATATATTATGTTTCTATTTTTAAATTTTTTTGCTATAATTTAAATTAATTCTTATGTTTAGAATTATTTAAATTTTGATTTAATTTGGTAAATAAATAGAGTTAATAAAGTATGTTTTATAAAATAAAAGAATATAGGTAATAACCTAAATCATAAGGTATTATAAATTTGATTTTGATATTTTTATAACGACTATAAGATTTTTATTTCTCATATGATTATTAAAGACAAAAAAATGTGTGTGTATTTTTCCTTATCATGGGGTTGACGGACGCTACAATTAATTTTTCTTATGGGGGAAAACATCTTTTAAACATGCATGAAGTTGAAATCGGTTTCTTGTTATCCATTTATAGTGAAGCTAAAGTGAATTCCCCAAAGGAGAAAGAAGGCACCATGGACCGATTGGTACAAAATTTGATCCTTCCCAACAAAAACACATTGGGAATTAAACTCAAGCCCATGGTTTTCAATTTGAATGAAAAAAATTATCACATGAGTGGCTATATAATAATAAAAATTGTGCCCAAAAATTAGTTTTTAAGAAGAATTGCATCATGGATAATACATATACAACTCCACTTTCGTGAAAGATTTTTTGTACTTTAGTATGTGCAAGTTCACGTGCAATAAAGTTGAGGAATCCAAAACAATACATACCTTGGAAAAACAACCTCATTATAATTCTTTGTACAAAGGAAGGGGAGAACATCATTGAACAATCTCAATTGCAATGTGTTTTTTAATCATATCAACTCTACAAAGGGCATATTATATTGATATGGCCTTTTAAGTCAAGTCCTTTGGAATTAAATGCACAATTTCAATTACACCATTGAAGCAACATGTTAACCTTGAAAAATTTTGTATGTTGCATTACATGTGACCTAACATTAACCTATGGAAAGAATTCTAGGTTCCACCTTTTGTTTCTTTCCTAACTTTATCACTTGTTGTACTTTAGATGCATAATGTGCACACATGTTACTTTTGAGTTGTGGGTGTCATTGTTAGAATATTTTTTTGTTCCACCCTCGATTTTCATAGTGCATGATCAACATAAAACATGTATAATTTCCTGTCTATTGGTATCTTTTAATTTGAAATTCAACTCCTTAATATAAACATACTATTTTAATTGAAAATTAAACTTTCACAATTTCAACTACACCATTCACCCAACATGTTAACCTTGTAAAATTTTGTATGCTGCATTACATTTGGCATGACATTAAGCTTTGGAAAGTATTCTAAGTTCCACATGTTGTTTATTTCTTAATCTTATCACTTAATGTAATCCCTATGCATAATGTTGGTTTATGTTAGTTTTGAGTTGTCTATGTCACTTTTAGTAGGTTGTTTTGTTCAAGCCTCAATTTTCAAAGCACATGATCAATGAAAAACATGGGTAAATGAGTTTATTGTATCTTTTAATTGAAAATTAAACTCCTTAATAAAATAATATATTTTAATTGAAAATTAAACTATTTAATAAAAACATTATTATTGAAGGGCATTTTTAAGTAAAACTTCATTGTTGAAGGGTTATTTTTTCACTAAAACTTTGTGTGATGGGAAAGATTAAAATTCAAAACATCAAAAAAATTTAGTTGAAAGGGAAGAGATGAAATGAAATTATAACCCTAGAAGTATCTCCAGGTTACATATCACTTACATCAACATAAATTTTTTTTTCCAGTCATTCCTTCCATGCCACCTTATGGAATGTCCACATTGCATTGCGATCTAGCGGAATCTCGTTGAATACTACCATGTTTTCATAGAGGGTATATTTGAGTAAGTTGGTTCCTATTTGTCTCCCCCGATCACAATGTTGAATTTGCATAGAGATTATATTTGAGTAAGATGGTGCCTACTTGTTTCCTACTTGAAATTTTACCGAGGATGATTCATTTGGATTGGGAAGCATTAGATAAATTTCCATGAGGTAGAGAGAAGGGTTAATGGATATGCAATGTACATAAGGGGTTTTCCTTGTGTGGGAACATGTGTGGTTTTCCCACATACGTGAGATCTAGGTGAGCTCAAGACATGACTTGCGGTGGTAAGGAGACACAAGATTTACCTCACTGTGTGTGCACCAGTGTTCCCTCCAAGAAACAAATGATCACATGCATAACCTATAAGTTTCATATCTATACATACATCATGGTTGTGCATATAGATTACATATCTAATTGAATACCATGAATTAAACGATGAATAAAATATTCAAAAAATGTTGAACTTCTAGAATTGAAATTATAATTAATTGCTTCTAAAAAATAACTTCTAATATATTTAAGATATTTATTAATATTTAGAGAAAATATGTAGATGCTTGAAATTTAATTTTTTTCTTAATCAATCACTACATATATGAATCGCATAAGACAAATCAACTACATAATCCATTCAACCATAAGAGACAAGATATACCCTCGAAAAACCCTCCAAAAATTGAGGATGAACAACCCAACAATTCTTTGAGTATGATAGATAGATTGTAGAGATGGTTTACAAAAAATAAGAAGATTTCCCAATAAGAAATGTCACCTCAGCAGTAGAGAACATAGATCCAATACAACACTGTAATAAAATTTCCAAATGGCCAACACTTTAATAACAGGTCAAAATGCTTAGCATGCAGAGGATAAAAAATGGAAGGATTAAGAAAAACTCATGGGAGTATCACTTAGCACATAGACAAGGAGGAGAATCAACTAAAAATTCCTACATGCAAACATTAGAAGCCTCCCTAACACCAGTTCCAAGTTGGCACTTATGATTCTCCTTCATGCAGAAGATATGCACCCTTATTCAATAACTGAGAGTTAATTGTCTTGAACTAAATGTGAACTGAGTTTACTAAATGCAATCATTAACTAACTGCATGACCACCAACTTATGATGCAAAATCAGATTCATAGTGCTTATCTCTTAGTTCCATCCATGCACAATTTCTATTATTAACTTTTTCATGGATCTTCCTAGTTAACTGATTCATGCTTTATTATAATTGGGCCTTTACTTAATCCTTTACAATTCAAGTTCACTTGGAGGCATGCATGAGAAATTTGAGTCCTTCCTCTCTTTCTATGCTTATCTCTTTATCATTTATCATTTATTGCATTAACATGTGTATTAATGATTTATCCACCCTATCATATTGTAGTCAAAAGATCTATTCCATACTCATGATCGTATCATATTACCTCAGGTCCTATAGTCATATGCTAAAATAATTTACTCTAGGGGTAGCTAATCTCTAAAGGATACTTATTGCACTCAGTGGCCATGACTAGTAATACATCACATAGTATAAGCACTTTACCAAGTAAAATATGCCACCTCAACAAGTGATGATATTGGTAGGACTTGCTATTACTCACAAGTGTAGATTCTTGATATTACTCTTAAGACCAGCTTGATATTACTCACAAGCTCATCTCCATAACTGGAGTTCCATCTCATAGGGTACAATCTATGAGAATACTTGACTTGATATTATTCACAAGCCTTATAGTACAAGCATCCCACCTCAACACACGCACACGCACACAGATGACTTGATATAACTCACAAGTCCGGAGAATGACTCCTTATGTTGTGCAATAAGCAACATTTAGTTTAACCATGTCTATAACTATCACCTACAAAATCTCCATGAATAACTCAAGATGAGATCCTCATTTCTCAACGTGATCATATTTGAACCACGCTTATGATTTCTCTTCTTGTACTCATCTTTGAATTTTATGTAGAATTTTGTATGCATTGTATACTTCATCTAGATATATTATTGTATTCATTAAATATCCCAAGTAATATTTAATGCTTCAACATATCTTTAGATTTATAGAGAAAGCATAATATATAATATAATTAGTAATGTACTAGAGTAACTTATTCTCATTAAAACCTTCCCATTAATGGGCCATGGGTCAAGAGGATTCGAAACCCTTCAGGTTCCCACTAAAAACCAATCCAATCTCCAAAATTGGGGATTGGAACCTCTAAGGATTTTTAAACACTCTCAAGCATGGTTTAATATGAGCCCATTGTTGGTGACAACTATGTGGACCAAACACGGATACAACATGTCTATTTTAGCCACAAGAATAAGTATACATTCTCTATTCTAATATAAATATCCCATGATGAGAGGCCATATCTTTTGTCCAACTTTAACCCTCTTGGAATATTTCAATTGCAATCTATTAATATTCTTAGCCCACTGAATTCCAAATTGAATCCTAGAAAATTCATCTTTTTCTCCTTGTGCCTAGTTAGTCTTAAAATGCATTGAAATCCTTTATGGTCCCATCTTTAACTCTATTAAAATACAACGATCCAAGATATAAGATTCACTCAAAGAACAAATTCATTTAATTGGAGGCTCACTTTTATTTCTCTCAGATAGTCCTCTACTCAACACTAGAACTTCCTAAAAGAGAGGAAGTGGAGGACAAAAATCAACTCCAAACCTTTGGAAAATATACTGAAAAGTGCCACCAACTTTTACATGCACATGAGCTATGTAAAAGAAAAAGATAGAGGATTCTTCAACCAAGGTGGATCCATGAATATGGGTGTCGATTTCATGATAAATGGAAGGGATAGGAACATGTCGAATAATGTAATTTTTTCAAACGAATAAATCGGTTTATTCGATCGAATAATGTAATTTATTCAACCACTAAATCAGTTTATTCAGAATGATAGTGTAATTTATTTCACCAAATAAATCAACACTTATTCAACCGAATAACATTTGACAGTCAAGTGTTTAAGTTAACGATGATCTTGAAATGCATGTGAGAGATTGTTGGCCATGGAAATTTGGGGGAAAGAAATTTATGTGCCATAATTATTTGGCCAAATAACTATTCAACCGAATAACTATTCGTTCGAATAATTATTCAACTAAATACTTATTTGTCTAAATACTTAGAATATAAAATAGGTTGGAGTAGTCGGTTTTGGTCATTCTTATACTAAACAACAAATATTGCACCCTATACAATGCTACCTCGTTCATTTTCGAAACCTTTCTCAGCATTAATATCTCATTGTTGGGGACCACTTTTCATGTTGGCACCCTGGTATCACCAACCCACCACATTGGGGGCCATACTCCACATTGTTATCTCATTGTTGGGTGACTGTTTACCACATTGGGAACCCTGGTATCCCCACCCTATTGGAATATTTGACAATACTAATAGGGAGGGGGTGAATCAGTATTGATAAATTTTAACAATTAAAACCACTTTTAGATTATTCATTAACACACATGATCAACAAGATACAAGGAACACAAATTTTATCATGGAAGCTCAATTGGGAAAACCACCAACACTTTTTGTTACTGCAAAATTATATTTACAAATAATTTATGCCTGCTACTAGAGATAAGGATGCTACAACATGGTATTTACTAGTATCTACTAGAAGGAGGCTATGTCCCCTTCGTTTTATCAACTACTACTAAAAGGATTCCATGAAACCCTATTTACCTTCTACCACAGGAAGGAGGCTATGACCCCCTAATTTATGAGATACTACTGAAAGGATGCTATGACACCCTATTTACCAACTACCATTGGAAGGAGGCTACGACCACCTATTTTATTAGCTACTACTGAAAGGATTACTCAAGAACCTATTTACCAAATACCACTGGAAGGAGGCTACGACCCACTAGTTTATCAGCTACTACTGAAAGTATGTTACAAAACCCTATTTACTAGCTACCACTAGAAGGAGGCTACGACCCTCTGGTTTGTAAAGGATGCTTCGATACCCTATTTAGAAGCTACTAGTGGAAGGAGGATACAAACCCCTTGTAGGCATGTATCCTGATCTAAGACCACCCTTCTACCCTATTATGTTTTTATCAAACTTCCAGATCTTCTTATGTGTTCAATTAAGTCACTGGTTTCTCATCACTTCCTTGGTCTCTATCTTTTGTTGCTGCTGCTACATGGATCTCGACTACAAAGACTCCTTACCTCCAATTCAGGCATATGCTTTTATATATTTTATTAGTAAAAACATTCATCCAATCTTCATGTCTCTTCAGCATCAAACACATCCCTTCATAAAATGTTCCTCTTTGTCATATCCCGAATTTTGACCTTGACTAGAATGGGCATGAGCTCCACTACCTATGGTTTACTTTGATGATTATGTTTATGTCTATATATTGGGCATATGCCCCACTACAAATGATTTATTTTGATTAGTTAGATATATTGGGCGTGATCCAATGAACATGTTTTATTGTCTTGTATATGATTATATATGTTGGGCATAGGCCCCAACGTACTGTATTTATTAGTATGTGATGAGCCCTAATACACACACACACACACACACACATATAGATATACTGAGATGATTATTATGATGTATTGTGCGGAATATTGAATGCATGATTGAGTTCTATGATTTGTTAGATGTAAGCCCTGGAGCACATGACTTATGAGATTTTGTGTTGAGCATAAGAAACATGAGTTATAAGATTGGAAGTGTTGGGAATAATCCCTAGAGAAATCCAACTAGATATTGATCATAAGCTCTAGAGCATCGGATCTTTGGCCATTGTATCCCTAGGGATATTGTACAAGTGCATCCTAGTATTATTGTTGAGCCAGATGCACTAGAATTGAACTAGTGTAACAACGAAATTGATAGTGCTGAGATTAGGATATGAATAGCACTAGGGGTTAATGTAAATTGAGTTTATTGAGTTGGAAATAATATGAATAGCACCAACCCTCATCATACTTATTTTTAAGTTGATTAATTGAAATTTCAAATATACTTCTCATTAAGGGATGGAAGAACTACCACAAAAACAAGGTAATCCAATATACAAGGAGGATCTAGAGATACCTAACCTACAATGACTAACCACACCCTACCCGAGTCCTTAATAAAAGAAATAAACATAAACTAAGGGAAGTATCCAAATAAATAAACTATGATATATGATGCATGAATAGTAATTAAGGATAATAAGTAAAGTTTATTAAATATGTATATAAGAATATATATATATATATATATATATATATATATAAAGAAATAAAGGTAACAAAAATAATAAGTGAGAGTCTATATAGATATTATATCATAAACTAAAATATTTAAATAAATATTTTATTCTAAAGCTCAAGTAGGAACTAGTAAAAGTTCCTACTTAAACAAAATAACTATTAATTTCATAAAAATCAAACTAAAGATTATTTTCAAGAAAATAATGAACTCTTGATTCAACTGAAGTTTAAACCAAAGGCCATTTCCTAAAATATTGCGTATAAGAGCAAATCCAAGAGAAGGCTTATGGATCTAATTATTATTCCTTGATAGATTAGAGAGAATTTTCCAAAACAAAGAACTCTTATACAGAGTTTGATTTCCAAATAGTAGCACACTCACGTTTAGGAGTTCTAGATCACTTGCATGTTTGAGCCATCTTGGGGGGATCTGAATTAGAACCTGTCATGTCCCCACCCCTCATACCGTTGATGGAGAGGACACAACTGGGATTTTGTTGCTATCGAATGGGCATTCTAACCCCATGAACATAAACATAAAAATGAATGCATAAGACGTGTAACTACATAAACAAATACATGTAATATAAATACACAGAGGAAGACAAACTCATTCATTCAACACATTCAAGCATTCATCATGTTCATATTAACTCATTAAATATAAATGCAAGGATTAAGCACAATAATACTTACCTTGAAAGAAGTTAGCCCGCAACTAGCTACGTCGTTGCAACGTTCCACCCAACCATAGGTTAGTGTTCTCATCAATCTCTCAGCATCACTTCCACCCTTGAGTTGGGCATGATTCCATAATGAAATAGGGAACAACAAGCTCACACATAGCCAAAATCATATGTTCATAGTCAAGCCAATACACAGTTGGATTTCACAGACTGTTAAGAAAACAAGCCAATAACATGGAGGGGTCCTTGGACTTACTTAGCCAAGACAACCCATACATCAAACACATCGTCAACCAATTAATCAAACACAACCACACACAACTATCGGATATGAACATAACATTCATGGGAAACCAAAATGAAATAGATGAGGGGAAAACAACCCTACATGTGCAAATGTGTTTTTAGGAAACATTCTTGGGATTCCCAGAGGTAAAAATGACCTCATCAAATCCTCATATCGTGGATCTATCCTCCCATCCACTGGGCATTACCAGAAACAAAATTTGCAACAAAAAATGACCCAATAAAAGGGGGAAAACATCCCTCTGACAACAATTCAATTTTAGAAAAATTCTAGGTGTTTCACGTGGGAAACAATAGACTCAGCAACCAACCAAAATTTGTGGGACTCTTCTCCAATTCATCAGCAACCCAAAAACAAGTTTCCTATCTTCGAGAAAATACGAAAAATGCAGAAAAACATGAGGAAAATGCAAAGCATCCTCCAGGTGTTTGAGGGAGGAAAAAATGACCTCTCAAATCCCCCAAACCAGCATCACTCATTAGAGGAATTTTGGGGTCTAAAATGGGCCTCCTAAGGAAAATAATAAAATAATAGTTAAAATAATAAAATAATAGTTAAAATAATAAAAT
>LPNX010803392.1:144318-155917 GCA_001517045.1 Pseudotsuga menziesii
TCCAACGAGTACCCGCACTGCATACTTTTGATGGACCTCGCTACCCCAAAAACAAGAAATACCTGAAAAAATGTGATGATGACATCATCATCACATTTTTTTAGGTATTTCTTGTTTTTGGGGTAGCGGGGTCCGTCAAAAGTATGCAGTGTGGGTACTCATTGGATGTGGAATAAAATTCTACATCCAATGAGCTCTCCCAATCGAAATTTGAGTAAAAACACAGGGAGATATGTCGAAAATACGAACAAAAAAAGTAGTTTTTTTTAATGATAAATATGTCAATTCAACCATTATGGTTGACTTATTTTATTGAAATTCTATTGGTTCTTGAATTCCAACTCACAAAAACATATTTTGGCACGTTTTCTTATAAGGTCCATTTTAGACCCCAAATTTCCTCTAATGGCTATACATTCACACATCTATAACCAAAAATGAAATCCCCACCAGTGGGGAATGGGAAAACAATAGAAATCGTGAGGGAGAATGCCCCAGCTATCTCTAGCTACACGAGGAAGAAAATGCTTGGGTGCATAATGGCTTGGGCCTCCTTTTCCAAGTATTTTCTTGGCCCATAAGTCAAAATTCGTTTTCCCAAAAATGGGTGGCTTCCCCAATACGAATTTGACTCCCATGCGTTGCCCATCCGAAGGAAATAAATTCCTTCACCAATCTTAGATGACTCACCATAAAGACAAAAAGGGTAGTTGAAAACTTAATGGGTTCTCTAATAGACATTTGGATTTTCCTCCATTGTCCCAAAGGTTTGGATCTTTCCCCCTCCCTATTCCTTGTAAAATCATACCCCCATCTCTTTAATGTTGTGATGCATAGCTAGTTGTGGTATTTTTATTAATTTTCATTTTACATGATGTATCAAAACACATTGTTCCTGGCTAGCACATAAACTATCGATGTCGATTTTAATCATCGAAACATTAAACACTAAACCCATGGTGGGGCCTTTGCCTTCAGCTCCACACCCTGATTTAATACAATATTTACACCATATGCAATTTAATACCACGGGGTAAAAACCAAGGTGTTACAAAACCAAGAACGGTTCCGAGTCATGGTTGGTAGGAACGTGGTAGTTCAAAATTTATCTGGTTATCATTCCTAAGGTTAGAGACCGAAAATGTTTTATTAATTTTGGGTGTTGAAGTGTGCAGGGTTCTTTAGCCATTTCAAAATGCATAATTACAGGTAAGAGGTTTCTACATTTCAAACTATTATCTCTATTTTGATTATGCTTACATGTTGTGATTACAACCATTGTGTTTTGTATTAGGAGCTGCAATTTTAACCCTCATCGATTTGAATAAATGTCTTAGGTTGTATTATTAGTTAAAGATAGAATCTCAGATTAAATTATTGTATAGAATCTAGGATAAATTTCCAATGAGGAATATGATAGACTAGTCTTTAAAGTTTCAATAAATGTTAGGGTTTTAGCCTAGAATTAAACGTTTAGTTATGATAAATTTAGTAACCATACCTTTCAAAATTATAGAAAACATTTTTAAACTTGTAAACTCTATATCAGAACACCTAGATAATTTCCTCATTCAAATTTATAAAACTAGAATAAAAACAAAACCCTTAAGTAGGAAATTACAGAGCATTCACAAGGGCTAGCAAATTTACGAAAATAATATATTCTGTTAATATATTTTGTCTCACGTTGCAGAAAGATAAATATATTATGTTATTATGAATGTATTAAAAAAAAATTTTAAAATTTTAAAGATGTAATTAAAAATTTTTAAAAATAATTTTAACAATCACTTTTATATTGTTTTCGTATTCATATAAAAAATATTGATTTTGAAGTTTTTAAATGATACTTTTTTGGGTCGCGCTTTTACGTATACATAAAAATTATTATTTATATTAATAATTTAATAATAATTCAAATATATCATAAAATAAAATTTAAAAAATTGTACAACAATCTTAAAAGTGTCTCTAAAAAAATTGTTCAAAAAACTTGAAATTAAAAAAAAATGAAAATAGTTATGGGGGGGCGCGGTTTTGTGAGTACTTGTAAGATGTTGGAATAATAATAAATGACCTTTAAATAAAATAAAATAAATGATATAAAAATATTTTTTTTAATTTGAAAAAAATAACATATAAAAGCTCATTCACAATCAAAACTTTTATTTCATTACACCATTATCTAATTATTAATGTATTTTTACATATTTAGTTCATTATCTTTTATAAAAGGTCGTGCCACAAAAGGGAAAAAAGTGAGACACATTGCCATGCTTTTAAACCATCATCAAATAAACTATCCATTAAAAAAACTAATTAACCAGAGTCATGGATCAGGGATCAAGCCCCTTGGAATAAAAACTCATCATATTATCAATGTTACAAATACCACTAAACTTACTATATAGAATATGTGAAACATTCATTGCTGACAAATATATAAATAGCTTATAAATGATGGATAGGTCATCCAAACAAAACAAACTAACAAATAAATAAACAAATTACAGTCATCCATGATATCAATTATTTACCCATTAACCAAACATTTTACAAACTAATGATTATACATAATTGTGAACCAGGGATCGAATCCCTTGGCAACAAAACCGACATAAATAATACGCAGCAGTAATTGCTTTAAACATTAACAATTGATTCAATAAAAACAACAGTCACCCACAAATCATAGATCTCCAGCCATCCTATAAAAAGGATAGGCTAAAATAAATAAACATTTGTATATTAACATCTTCTAGCATCGATATATATATATATATATATATATATATATATATATATATATTGACGCTATAACAAGATAAATAAATCATGATAGAACCATCATTCATATAGCAGAGGATGAAAGCTTGTTAACTTCTTGAGAGGAAACATTTTATAATATAAACCATGATTTAAACATAGTCAAAGTATAAATGGCATTCATCCACCAACTATCGAATCTTGTTAAGAGTTGGATGGAATGCCTTCACGACAACCAAAATTAAACCATAAATAACCCATCATCAAATCTCTTAATCTTCGGCTCAGAGTGTTTAAATATTTAAAAGGAATAACAAACATAACAATAAGATTGAACTATTGAATCCCATAATCTCCGACTAGGAGGTCTAAACTATTTAAATAAAATATCAAATATTACGCCAAACCAAACATTGAATCCGATAAACAATTGTCATGAGTTTTCCTATACACTACAGGAAATACAATCATTATATAACCATTATAGATACACAAGCTATGCCTTATAGGAAAGCAAGGGTCATGATAATATGGCTGCCATTGACACCATAGGGTTAAAACAAACAATGATGGAATTATCACCTTTAACAAAACATATCAAAATATAAACGCTGAAGAGAGCTAGGGATTTCCCTCTGTCATCATACATAAACAAATTCAATATTTCGATACAGCGAAATAATAAATGACAACCAGGAAAGTATCAAGAAATTAAATCAAGCATGAAGCTAGGAATTTTCCCTTTGTCTCTATAACCGAAACAAAACACCCAACCGAAAACATTTAAAAAAATTAATAGAGGTAAAACCCATTAATGCTACAGATCCCATACAATCACATCATGGGAATAAACCCATATTATGTCCACATACACGTAATATTACAATCGAGTATTATCATAGTGCCATTGCTAAGAAATGGAACTGATATATTCCAAACCTTCATATAAAAATTAAAAACATAGTGCTCACAACAACATATATTCGGGAATATAAATCATCAACACCATTATAAAATTTTGAAACATAGGGTTTTTAAATTACACAATAACAATTATCCATAGTTGTCTCCATTTTATAAATGCCTCAATGGGCCATGAAACATAGAAGCCCCAAACCCATGACTAAAGCTTGAGTTCTTTACTTTTTCTCAAAACCCTAAAAAATCCCAAATGGGAAGCCTTTTACAAACTATAAACAGAGAGCCCCTGCAAACACCATAAACGACCAAGCAGTTGGGTGAAGGCCCTCTTTGTATGGGATTACCAAGAATTATTAAACTTGCACAGTGATCTAGGGACTAAACAAAGTCTCATCAATAGATTAACGACAATAATTCATGAAAATGGTGAAAAAGGGCTACAGAATGAGTAGCTACACTGTATATTCACACAAAGAATGAGAAATTACCTTATAATGTCATGCTACAAGCATGAAAGAGAAGCAATTCGAATTCCTAAGGAGGTTATTTGAATTGAATGAGTGAGTCTAGCTTAACTGAATGTAAGCCACAATCAACACTCAAGTTAACCACTGATCAAAACCCTAATTGACTCAACTGAGCCCTAACTGAAGTTGTAGTGCAATAAATGACTAAGTCTCAACTGAAAGAGATCAAACACATGTCACAGCAAGCCAACCATCAAGTGGTAGCACTTCAATGACTCCAATGAATCCCTATGAGGTTAACTGAAGTGTAATTGAACATTAGAAGTGGTTTGAGGCACCCCTGTTGACTCCAGTTCATTAAATAATCATTAAATAATCAATTTAATGAAGGGAGATGCCTTCACTGCCTTGTTTAACTGGTTGTAAAAATCGGTTAGCAATTAGGTGCATTAATATCACTCAGATCACCCCCGGAGTGCTCTAGTTATCCTCCCCAAATGTAGGAGAAGGCTAAGTTAGACTCCTTGACTGAAGGTAGGTGTGGATGTTATCTAGCTAATGACATTTAATGCTCCATTGATGTTAATTAAGAAAATAATACTTAGGATAGTGGTTTAACTAGGACAAATTGACCAAAATGAATGTTTAAGGTGGTAAATGTCTCCAACACCCCCCCTTAAGCTATACTCAAGAGGAGTTAGAAAACATAAATGCATAAAAATGCGAGGGCCTCGAAAACTAAGGCCATAGGTCACCCTGTACAATGCTAAAACTAAAACAATGCTCAAAAACAAACTAGGTGGGGAAAAGAGGGAAAACCCAGTGGGAAAATCCCCCCTCAAGATGAACACTGAAAGTATTCTGAATCACCCTAATGAACTCACCCCCAACAGTGAACAGAGGTAAGTGAACTTATTTTTTGAAAAGCTCTTGGTGAAGATGTCTACAATCTGCTCATCAGTCAGGCAATATTGCAGAATGATGGTCCTGTCATGCACTAGCTCCCTGATATAGTGCATGTGGATATCTACATGCTTCGTCCTCTGCTTGGTAACTAGATCTGTGGATATCTTAATATCAATTTGATTGTCACAAAAGAGGACAGTGGAAAAAGTACTACCAAGATCAAACTCTGAAAGAATGCCTTGCAACCAAACTGCTTGGATGTAAGCATTCACCGCTCCTCAATACTCGGACTCTGCTTAAGATAGTGCTATGGAAGCCTACTTTTTTCTAGACTAGAAAATGGGGCCACCACCAAACATGAATACATATTTGGAAGTATACTTTCGATCAACAAAATCACCCGCCTAATCGGAATCTGTGTATCCAACCAGCTCTAGCTTGGAGTCCACAACATAGTGGATGCCGTAGGTCCTGGTTTCCTGAATATACTCGATGATCCTCTTGGTTGCCTTCCAATGAATATCATGAGGCTGCTGCAGGTATCTTGATATAGTATTTATAGCATAACATATATCAGGCTGATAATGTGTCAAGTACAACAAGATACCAATGAGCTGTCGATAGATAGTGCAGTCCATGGGAGTTGTGTTTTTTCCTTCTTCAAGGATGATCCCTGAAAAGAAAGGGAATGGTGTAGGACTACATTCAGCCATGTTAAACTTGAATAATAGGTATTAAATTTATTTGTACTGAGTGACCATAATCCCATCATAATTTTGCTCTATTTCGAGCCCCAAAAATTGTTTTAGGAGCCCCAAATCACTCATTTCAAAGGCATTGTGGAGAGCAGTTTTGATGGCTGAAATGGAAGAAACTGTGCTACCTTTGATCAGTAAGTCATCAACATATAAAAAAATAATGATCAAATTACTATCAGACTTCTGTAAATACACAGTTGGATCTGATCTACACCTTTTGAAGTTTTGCGAGAGAAGGAAACCATCCATCTTGGAATACCACTCTCTCGGGGCCTACTTTAACCCGTATAGTGACTTCTTTAGCTTGCAAACCAAATATGGATCAGTGATGTATCCCTCAGGCTGCTTCATGCATATCTCCTCATGAATATCTCTATGTATAAAGGCTGAATTAACATCCATATTATGCACTTCCTAGTGCTTAGATGCTGAAATTGCCAAAACTAGGCGGATGGAGTCCATTTTTGCAACCGGTGCAAAGGTATCATGGTAGTCCACTCCTTGGACCTGAGAGAAACATTTTGCCACCAGACTTGCATTATATTTTCAGCTTCATCCATCAGCATCAACCTTGGTCTGAAACACCCACTTGTATTGAACCAATTTCCTTCCCCGAGGAAGAGAAACTAGCTCCCAAGTAGTGTTTTTTTGAAGAGAATTCATCTCTTCATCCATGGAAACTTGCCATCTCGGATCCTTCTGAGCATGGTAGTATGATTTTGGGTTTGAACTAATAATCAAATAGCAATTTTTGGACAACAAATTATCAGGACAAGAGAGCGCAATACCCGCTCTTTGGAAATTAGACTGGGTTCTCCATCGGTCATCCAGATTTCCAATGTTATCTCCTGTGGAGGAGAGTGTCTATCGAGATCATGTGGGAAGATAATTTTGCACTTAAGGTTATGATTCAAAATATGATGATTTCTGCACACTGATATCAGAAACCAGAGAATCCAAATCAGGTTCATCACCCCCAATTTCATCATCCAAATATTCAGTAGAATAGGAAGGAAATTCAGCAGTTTTCTCCTTCACTAGTTCCACCTCTTGAAGATGCTCATCGAACTTGACACTTCTCTCTATGATGATCTATTTTGTTTTGATATCCAGTAGCTTGAAACCTTTTGATTCATCAATATACCCAATAAACAGACATTCTATGCTTTGCAGTTGCAAATCCCTTCTCTTATCAAGTGGAATCTAGGCCCATGCAGTGGACCCAAACACCTGTAGGTTCGACACATTCGGCTTGTGTCTGAAGTATGCTTCAAAATGGGTCTTCCCTTTCACAGATAAGTGTGGTACCCTATTTTGAATGTATTCTGCAGCATGCATGGCTTCAACCCACAAATTTTCAGCAATCTTCTTTGATTCCAACGTACTGGTGGTCATCTCCTTGAGAGACCGATTCTTCCTTTTCACTACACCGTTTTGCTGGTGAGTGTAGGGAATTGAATGTTGGACCTGAATACCACTTTGGGAGCATTTTTGCAGAAAATAATTACTGACATACTCCCCACAATTATTATATCTCAAGATCTTGATCTTAAGCCTAGAGGCATTCTCGATCAAGGCCTTAAGTTCAGAAAATTTTTCACATACTTCAGACTTCTTTTTGAGAAAGAAGACCCATGTGTACCTTCAAAAATCATCAATAAAATTTAGAAGATACCTTGATCCATTCATGGATGTTAAATACATTGGACCACTGATATCAGAATGTATCATCCCCAATATGCATGTAGCTCGGTTTGCCTTCCCCCGATCAAACTTGTGCTCAAGGTGTTTTCCAATCACACAACCCTTGCAATTTCCAGTGGTTTCCTTGATGACTGGGAGGCCTTCAACCATGGATTTTTTCTGTAATTACTAGAAATATTTGAAATTTATATGGCCAAATGTTTCATGCCACAGCCTACTAACCTCATTTCCATGATTTAGTAGAGAGGTGGGCTTTGCATCCGGCACAAAGTGGGAGAACTCATAGGCTCTTGCATGATGGTTTGCAAGAACTTTAGCAATGAGTTTCCTGGATGCATGCTCTGTTATCTCAACATCATTTGGGATGAAAGAAACTCTCTTAGGCACTCTAGTATGTGTCATCTGATAGACACTAAGTAGATTTGATGCAAGAGACGGTGCATACAAAACATTTGAAAAATAGCCATTCTCAAGATCAGTCCTACCTTGTCCTTTTGAAATGATGGTGGAGTCATTTCCCATGTGGATGGGGATGGATTTTCTGGTCTCCAAGGATGAAAAGGAGTCTCTTTCAGCCATCATGTGGTTCAAATATCCAGAATCAATCAAGAGTGCTTTGGACTTTGAAGTGCTTTCCATGAGGGCATGACCTTTTTCATGCTATGGTTCCCGATCTTGCTGATCTCTCCTCTGAAAGCTTTCCGGAATATTGATGTGATTTCTCTCAAGGAGAGAGGTTGCTTCGTTAAGATTCTTTATAATGTAGGCATGTTCAGGATGGAAGCCCTTCCTATGGTATGAACACTTGATTTTTTCGTTTCCATGGTGCCCTTTTCCTTTGCTGTTCCTTGAGCCGGAAGACTCATCATGCTGCCAGTTTTCAATTCTAGGCTTAGGAGCATCAAATTTATTTTTTGGGTTCTTCTGTTGCTTTCCTTTACCCTTCAAATCTTTGGGCCCCGTGACATAGAGGGCTTGATCATGAGAGGATCTGATGATCCCCATCTGGACAAGCTTATCATGTTCACTTGTGAGGGACTCAATGAAAGCATTGAGTGTAGGCATCTTCCATCAAGGGGTTGTGATATTTCCCGCATGGAATGTAGAAACAAAAACTGAATAATCAGCTCCAAGTTTGGAGAGTATGGAGAGGATGAGCTGATCATCTGCCTTCTCCACTTTACATTGCTTCAAGAGTAAGACAGTGTGCTTGAATTTAGCGAAAAAGTCATTCAAAGTCTTGAAATTGGAGGGATGGAGAGACATTAATTCATTTTCGAGCTGGTAAAATCTCAAGTCATCTTGCTTTCCATATAGGGTTTCCAATTTGTCCCATATTTCCTTTGGATTATTCAATCCTGAAAGATGGAAAAGAAGATCCCAGGAAATAGAGAGGCATGAGAATCTAAAGGCTTCATCCTTCTTGTTCAAGAATCTTGATTTGTCTATAGCAGAACCAGGATCAAGTTCAGTGTCCATGGTGACTCTATAGAGTTCTTTGGAGCACAGCTGAATCTTCATGTCACCTTTCCATGAGTGGAAATTGTATAGAGTCAAAATATCTACTGAGAAGGCCATCTGGATCTGCTAGAGCGAATGCGTCACCTATAGAAAACCTGAAAATCATAACAGAAAGGGTAATTTAAGGATGGATAGCCTCCACATTTTAGGCTTTCATAACACCCAACATAGTCAATCAATCAAGCTTGATCAACAAGTTCTTTACTTGGGGTATTAAGCGGTAAGCCTTGGCTTCTGGTGCAGTGCTAGATTTTTGAGCTATTGCTCAATTTTCATGCGAACATCTATCAAAAAGATTTTTTTTGAGAGATAGAGCTTTATCTCACTATGAGATTTGATACCATATTAAACATACACAGTGATCTAGGGAGTAAACATAGTCTCATAAATAGATTAATGACAATAATTCATGAAAATGGTGAAAAAGGGCTACAAAATGAGTAGCCGCACTGTATATTCACACAAAGAATGAGAAATTACCTTACAATGTCATGCTACAAGCATGAATGAGAAGCAATTTGAATTCCTATGGAGGTCATTCAAATTGAATGAGTGAGTCTAGCTTAACTGAATGTAAGCCATAGTCAACACTCAAGTTAACCACTGATCAAAACCCTAATTGACTCGACTGAACCCTAACTGAAGTCGGAGTGTAATAAATGACTGAGTTTGAACTATAAGAGATCAGACACATGTCACAGCAAGCCAACCATTAAGTGGTAGCACTTCAATGACACCAATGAACCTTGATGAGGTTAACTGAAGTGTAACTGAACATCAAAAGTGGTTGGAGGCGCCCCTGTTGACTCCAGTTCATTAAATAATCATTAAATAATAAATTTAATGAAGGGAGGCACCTTCACTACCCTATTTAACTGATTGTAACCATAAGTTAGCAATTAGGTGCATTAATATCACTCAGATCACCCCTGGAGTGCTCCAGTTAGCCTCCTCGAATGTAGGAGAAGGCTAAGTTAGCCTCCTTGACTGAAGGTAGGCATGGATGTGATCTAGTTGATGACATTTAATGCTCCACTAATGCTAATTAAGACAATAATACTTAGTATAGTAGTTTAAATAGGCCAAATTGACCAAAATGAGTGTGTAAGGTCGTAAATGTCTCCAACAGGAATATATTGATTCTCCTCACCACAATCACAAAAATGCCACACACTCATCCAACCTGCAACTAAAACCAAAGATGCATCGAAAGTATGCAATACCAAATATCATAAGAAAATGTGTAACAAAGTTTAAACCATAGCGTTGTCTACATACATGCTAAGAAAATAGTTTAGACACTATAACCATGCCTCTGTCAGCAAATCCTCAACAATGGACATCAACCCCCTTCATGAAACAATAAAATGATATGCGAAGAATGGCTGTGAAAAATTCTAGCCTGGGTTTATTTGCTTATTCCAATGTGAAGGAGCCACACAACCTTCACATGGGCACATTAACCATTACAATTATCATCCACCAACTTTTATATTTTTAAACCCTCTTCTATAGTTTTTACTTCATGCAATTTGTTGTGTTTTAATACCATGCCATAACCCCTTAGTGTTTAGGGTTACAGAACCTTTAGGTGCTAGGTCTTATTTATTTTTCCTTTACGCATAGGTAGCATAGGATTAGCGACAAAACACCTATAAAAAAATTAGATACATCATGGATTACTTCACGAAAACTAAGTAAGCCCAAAACGTAGGATTTCATTACCTTTCTGAGTGAGTTGTTTGGAAACATCTAGCCACTCCTCCCATTTTAGATACAGAGGTAAGTTAGCCTCGTCATTTAGTAAATAAGAAACTACGTAACGTAACATGTATTAAAACATGCATAAGAAATATCACAGAATCAATAAACCACATATAGGATATCTATATACAAGTACATCAATATATAAAAGAACGACAATAAACATCATCGTAAAATAGAAACCATACAAGAATAGAAACAAAATATGAACATAGGTATAGTCCCTATTATGTTTCTTTCATTCCAAAGTTAAGAATAAGATGACCCTTAGATATTAAGAGTATTATTAGCCCTACAATTTTTCTTTTTTTACCAATTGTTGGGACCTTACAAGTGGCATCAGAGCCCAGTTTGAAATAGTTAGAGACCTTATGGGTGCTACTGAACATCTGTTGTAGAAACAAACAATTGAAAAATATATTTGTGATTTTTTGAACTAATAGAAGATTATTTGTTACTAAATGTTTACATTGCAGATTTAAAGAATAGTCCAAATCATGGACACAGAAGAGGACAACAGTCGAAAAGGGAACCCGAATTCCCCAACTCGAGAAGAACTTCTGGTGGAATTAAATTACGACCTAATGAAGACCATACATAGTATGCAATCCTACCTACTGTAATATCCTGAATTTTGGACCTAACACTTATAGGCATGAGCCTATTGATTATGATGTTATCATGATGTTTTATTTTGATATATTGGGTCAAAGACCCCACTGCATATGAACATGATGATTTTTTTTATAGATTGGGGGTAAGCCAATTGTTGATGATATATATATATATATA
>LPNX010803392.1:156021-177163 GCA_001517045.1 Pseudotsuga menziesii
TTTTTTTGTGTTGAGCAAGGAGCTCTAGAGCACATGAGTCTTATATTTGTGTTGAGCGTGAAGTTATGGAACACATGAAAATATAAGTTGGAAGTGTTGGGCATAATCCGTTGAGCCTTCCATGTTGATGTTGAGCATAATATCTGGAACATCGTATCCTTAGCCATTGTATCCCTAGGTGTATCATACAAGTACATCGTAGCATTAATGTTGAGTGAAGAGCTCTGGAATAGCACTAAGTTTGTAACTCCTTATTTTTACTGTTGAGTATGGGC
Organism: Pseudotsuga menziesii; assembly: GCA_001517045.1. NCBI lineage: Eukaryota > Viridiplantae > Streptophyta > Pinopsida > Pinales > Pinaceae > Pseudotsuga > Pseudotsuga menziesii. The sequence goes on from LPNX010803392.1 coordinate 156,297, forward strand.
CCTGGTAAGCGCTAGGAGTTACTGAAAAGAATTAATGATTCCTGAGTGAAAACAACTGGAGAAAAATATTGATCTCATCAGACATATTTATAAGTCATTAAATGAAATTTTGAATTTATGTATTCCCATCAAGTACTAAAGAACTACCCTGTTATATGAGGGAATCCAACATGGAAGGATGTTTAGAGTTTCCTATCCTAGAATACCTAACCATCTACTTGATGACCTTAATGAAGAAAGTGTCGTAAGTCTAAGGATCACAATATGTGATGCCCCAAGACAAATGTTAACAAATGTTATATTATTATGTATTTTATACATGGTATGTATAAAGATTAAATATAGTAATAATATTAATAATATGAGAAAGAAGGAAAATTTCCATCTATTACTATTATTACTAAGATAAAAATTAAATAGTATAATATATATAAAAGTCAAATTAGGAACTAGCTAAAAGTTCCTAAGTTAAATATTAAAAGTACTAAATTAAATGAAAAGGGTTAAATCAAGAAATGAAGCAATTCTTGATTTAACTGCCCCCTTGACTGAAAATCCTGTCTATAAAGTCTCAAGCCAAGGAAAGGATTGGGGACCTGATCTATCTTGTTGGAGTCATTATTCTGCCCCCTAATTTATGAAGAGAGAGTTCTTGGAGAACTTTTCCCTAATAGGAAGAAGGAGAAATGATCCAAACATGATATACAAACCTAGGAGAACCTCACCTTAGGTGCTCTAAGCTACTTGCATGTTGGAACCAACTTGGGGGGATCCAGATTGAAACCAGCAATGGTTCTGGGTCAGGGTTGGGTGGAACATGGTAGTTCCCAAGTGATTCGGTTATCTAATACAGAGGTCAAATATGCCTATGAATTGTTAATACTGGTTATTTGAGTGTGCAGGTTTCAACCATTAAAGGAGCTTAAATTTACAGGTAGGAGATCCTAGACTGCCTATTTTTGTTTCTAGAATAAATGATGGATAATTTAGGCAAATCCTTACATGATAGATTCTAACCCTATGTGTTTGTTTTCCATTTTAAATCTTCTAGGGTTTACATTTTAAATTATAACCCTAGGCTATAATTTATTTCCTATGCTAGATTTATTCAGGGTTTGTTCATCGAGTTCACTTCCGTAAATTTAATTCAGGTATAAATATCCATCAAGGGTTTTTCACTTTAGTTTTACTTATGTATTATATTTTACGGTTTCAAAATGCGCTTCCTACAAACTATGTTTTATTTCAGATCTTTTACATAGCTGTTCTTGGGCCTACATACTCTACTGACATATTCCATTTGTCAGCAGAGCCATGTTTAATTAAATACTAGTTCAGATCTATTGCTTCATTTAAAACCTAGATTAGCATTATCTAATTATACTAAAAAATAAACTCACTAGTATACTATTGGTAACTATATATATACTAACAGTTATAAAATATAAATATAAATCCAAGCCACCATCACATTAATTATGACTTAATACAAATTATGAATATCCCATACTAAATCTATGTTAAGAATCAACGAAGACCTTTCAAGGTCTATACAAATAAACCTCCTTCCTTTAACCAAATATTTTCCATTAACTAAGTATTACCTTAAAACTAATTAACAAACCAAGTAAATCGAAACCCTATATGGTCCACGATTTATAAACAAATATACTAAGTAATTTTTATAAAATCATAAACAGTAATACCATTTCCAATGTTATAAACCTTGGCATAAATATACGAATTCAATCCATCTAAAACATTATAATTATGCATAATAAGAATTGCACCCATAAGTTACAACACCCAAATAAAAAACAAATTATTATTTCATACACAAAAATCATATGATAACCAATCATTTGCATCAAGGTGGCAGGAATGAATCCTGTAGACACCCATTTTCCAATTCGCATACATAAAATATGATGCCTTTACATTAAAAACCACCATAACATTAATACGCAGTAATCAATTTACAACAACCATATAAGAAATAACCAACGGATAATTACCATATCAAATTAACAATTATGTAAGTGCAATGAGGTCACGGGATTGAATCCTGTGGACACTCGAAAATGCCCAAATCACAACCATTGCAAATAATAAACCCTTAATACCGTAAACGACCCAGGGTCAACTCCTATAGGGTATTAAATCTTTTATAAATGCACATTGTATCAACTACACACAGGCTATAAATCCCACTTAAAATCATGACACTGTGGTCGTAATACCTTGACAAATCCTTACGCTGTAAATCCATGGCCATGGCCCATAAAATAAACTTCACAGTAAATTAAATAAAGTACTTTATGCCCTGTGAATGAATCACTCACAACAATTATTTTCCACACATGGATTACACCCACATCCTTCCTTCGCATTTTATTTACACATTAAAAACCCCAACTCTAAGTCTGAATCTTTTCATTATCGCAGCCACAATGGTGGGTGCCAATGCCATTCACAGCATGGCCCCAAAATCCGTCAACATTGACTGATTAAGTCATCCATGTAACTAATACAACCAACGTAGGCGAATTCCACATAAAACAAATAAATAGTAACCATAGAATGAAACGCTGCAGTATAATAAACATAAACACAACACAAGTTTATATACATAGTAAATTGAAACCAAAATCAAGATACACAGTCATTCCTCTGGCCATTGTACCATTCCAAGCAATGGTGATGCCACTATTTACATAATACAAATAAAAACCACAAATTTACAAATTACAAGCAGATCCTGTCAAAGGCAGCAAGTTTCTTTTCACAACTAAAACCATCATTTAAATTATATTCCATTACATTTAAACTCAGGCCCAAAAGCCATCGAAAACCCCATTGTCTAACCCCAAGATGAAACACATCCTTTGAACCCATAACTCAAGCAAACTCCAACCAACGATGCGATAAAATTCAGTTTCAAACATGAAAGCCGAAAGAGGACAAGTATAAAATTGTTAACAAGCTTACCCTAAAGGAATGGTCTTTTCATGACTTGTTTGAAAAGATACGAACCATGCCTCTCCTCGGCATCCCGCTAACCTGCAAACAAAGCAAGACAATGGTAATGAGAAGTATGAAATCGTGGAGTAAGCTACCAACAAACAATGAATGATGTAAAAACTACAATGTTTCCATACCTGTCATCCAAATGACAGTCGCATTCACCATACTGCACAGGGGCCAAGGGTAAACAGCGAGCAGCGAAATGACCAAGTCCATCATGAGCCAGGCCCTAAGTCTGGGATGCGACACACTCCAATGCACATTAATGGCACCAGCATGTTGGCCATTATCAAAACCCAAACCCACTTCCCTATAGTTCTCCTACGTTGCATTATCGAATGCCTCCATGGTATGCATGGTCTTAAATCCCTTGCGCGCAGTTTAAAACTATGATATATTCTCCACCCAAGGTTTAATACAAGGTCTAGGATATCGTATCCATAGGTTCAAAATATGATATATATTTGCCACCCCAATTGGATAAAAGGTCAAGATTAACTTGTATATCGCTTACCTTAGGACCTTATGCATCAACTCTTTAGGCTCTAAGCCTAAGACAATGGCATATGCGATATGCCATGGTATGTGTATATTGATAATACCAAGTTTCATCTTAACCAACGATAAGAGAACCTGTAAAAGAATAAAGCATAAGTTTAAGTTAATTACTTATCATAAAATAAACATGTAAATATATATAGACTAGGGTATGAATAGTTAATAATAATTACCCGAAGAACAATAAATGCCATTAAAAATACCTAGTTGTGTCATGCAATGATAGGTGTGGTATTGACCTTGTCAATACTACAATTCTATAGAGAACAATAATAAACGACCAATAGGTGTCACTAGCAGCAAGTATGAACACTAGTGACCAAACGTTCAACTGTAAGTAACACATTTATCATCACTAGATGTACTTGCACGTAAACATATTAATAGTGCCTTAGTTCAATAGAACTAAGTAAGCTCGCTAGATAGGTAGAGACTTTTACCTCTCATACAGTTACATGGGAGAACTAGTCCCGTCACTCCACCCACTTTGGTTCCAGAAAAAAATTTAAGTTAGAATCAGGTATACAACATAAGCACGTGTAAAATAACAATGAAGTACATAATCACAACATCTAACATACACAACAATGCGTAAATATAGGAATCACATAGTAATCAACAATATGGCATCATAAGCACAAATGGTAAACACGAGTAATAATCATAACTGAAGTAACGAAGTAAGACATAAGAAAATATTATGACAATTCATAAGTACGATAGAGTACCACACATTCCACAAGTTTAAATAATGTCTAGAATAGGTTGTGTCTAGCCAGCCTAGTTAAAAAAAATTATTTTCAATTTTTAGGGACATTACACCTATAGAGATTTAAAGATGAAAAAAATGAATGAGAGAAAAGAACAGAAAGCAATAAATGAAGCTTTACTTCAGAACTTGACGGGAGTAAACCCTCATGGACAACCTACTCACTCAACAAACAAATCCAAGGAAAATTATCATCATAAAAGAAGGACTAGCAATCCAAAGGAAGAGGGAAGAGAATACCACACCTCTGATATCCCAAAAGAAAAATATCACAGCCTTTCCAGTGATGGTTCACCCTCTCCTTGCAGAAAAAGGCAGAAAAATGATGACAACCTTCAAGGAGAATTTCCAAAGATCAAATCCCCAACCTATGAAGGAGAAATGAATACCGAGGAGAAGGTTGAAGAATGGCTTTTGGGTATGAATAAATACTTTCGAGTACATAACTACTGGACAACGAAATGAAATCTCGGCTGGCTATTTACAAATTAAATGCTAAAGAAGCTAGACGGTGGAGAGACCTAAAGCATACTAAAAGGGATGAAGTAAAAATCAGATGGAGTAATTTCTGCAGAATCTTCCAGGAAAAATACATGTTTGAAAGATTCGTTGACAAAAAAGTGAAAGAATTTCATGAGTTAAAGATGGGCTCCATGACCATGGATTCCTTTATCAACAGATTTTTGGATCTACTACATTATGTACCTTAAATAAATGATGAAAATATCAAGATACAACAGTTTTTGGGATGTATTCCTCCAAATTTTTGAGAGAGAATTGAGTTGGACATGCCCAAAATGCTAGACATTACCTTATACAAAGCTAGACTTTGTTATGAACATGGACACTTGAGGCTAGAAAATATAAATAGAAGTCGAGACAGGTCTAGGAACTTCTCTCAAAACCGAAAACCTAGATTTAAACCTTAGCAATACAGAAAATAGAACAATAGTTTTCCATCTAACAGAAATTTCAACAAGACAGGTGCATGACCAAATTTTCCCACACCAAATACGAATAGACCGACATCAAACGAAGGAGCCAAGGCTGCCCCACTATAGGTTAGATGTTGTAAATGCCAAGGGCCCCATTATGCCAGAGATTTTTCAAAAAGACTACTATATTCATAGACAACCTATATGAAGACCCAACAGTAGAAGACATGGCTAGTACACCTCGGATCATGCAGCACTTGATGACCGACAAGTAGACCATTAGGCCACTATGGTTGAAATAGAAGGTAAGGTTTCAAACACTCCTATTTTAATTATAATTGATCCCAGTTCTTGCCAAAGCTATGTTTCCCCCAATATTGTTGACACGTGTAAACTAAAAAAATTCAAACATGATAAAGCAAGGCTTGGTACAACTAGCCACTAGTACAAAAAGACATGTTTCAGAACTAGTAAAAGACTGTGAGATAGACATGAACAATTTTCCAGCTACGGTAGATATAAATATCTTATCCTTAGGATCGTACGACGTACTTATAGCAATAGACTGGTTGGAACAACACTTTGTCATGCTTAACTGTATAAACAAGTCAATCTTGTGCACAGAAAGCCAAGGGAATAAAACAAAGATTCAAGGCATACCCAAGAAGCTTTTCGTTAGACAGATATCCACCTTACAAGAAAATATATGTATTAGGAAGGGCTACAAACTTTTTGCAGTTAACATCCAGGATATAGAAGCTGAGAGAGAACATCAAATTGAGGACTTTCTTGTTATCATAGACTTGAAGGATATATTTCTTGAGGAAATACTGGGACTACCACTGAAGCATGACTTATATTTTTCCATAGAGCTAACACCAAGGTCAGTACCGACTTTAAAAGCCCCATACTGCATGAACGCACAAGAATTGGTGGAGCTCAAGCTACAATTATAAGAGTTTATAGAAAAGGGTTATATCCAACCTAGTATGTCTCCTTTGGGAGAACCTATACTTTTCATAATGAAGAAGGCCGGTATGATGCGAATGTGCATTGATTACAGACAACTCAATAAGATGACCATCAAGAACCATTACCCACTCCCTACGATCGATGACTTGTTCGATCAAGTTGGAGGAGAAAAAATATTTTCAATTATCAACTTGCATTCCACATATCATCGGGTATGAATCCGTGATGAAGATATACAAAAAACCACCTTTCAGACTCGATACGACAATTACAAGTTTGTTGTAATGAATTTTGGGATAACCAATGCACTGACAAATTTTATGTGAATGATAGAAAATATCTTTAGTGAAAACATGGATAAATTTGTCTTGGTATTTATAGACGACATACTTGTTTACTAGAAGAGTAAATAAGAACATGAGGAACACCTCCGAATAGTACTACGGGTGTCATAGGAACACCAAATTTACACTAAGTTTAGTAAATGTGATTTTTACAAACCATAGATACAATACATAGGTCACGTCATTTTCGAGAAATCGATAGCTGTCGACCTGGAAAATATTAAAGCCATTAAAGAATGGCCTACCTCTACTTATGTCACATACATAAGGTAATTTTTGGGATTAACAGGTTACTATCGAAAGTTCATTGAGAAATTTTCAAGGATTTCCTATCCCATGACCGCCTTACAAAAGAAGGAAAACAAATTCTTGTGGATGACCAAGTGCAAGGAAAAATTATAGAATCTTAAACAACTCTGGACTATTTTCCCTGTGGATCTCGATGGGGATTTCATTGTTTTCCCAGATGCAAGCAAGGAAGGGCTTGGTGGAGTCCTCATGCAAAATGATTACGCAATATGTTATGAGTCACAAAAATTAAAAGAACAAAAAAAAATTATCCCACACATCATCTTGAGCTAGCATCTATTATCCACACCTTGAAGATGTGGAGGCACTACCTCACGGGGAAGAAGTTTCTCCTGAAGACACACAACATGAGTCTAAAGTATTTGTTCGAGCAACCAAATCTAAATTCCAGGTAGGCCATATGGTTTCCCTTAGCGAGTACCACTTAGAATCAAAGGATATAAAGGGAGAGGAAAATAAAATAGTCGATGCTTTAATTCAACAAGCTCATATGTTGTATAAGGTAACTTTGAACGAAACTGATTCGGATTTGCATTATAGGATCAGAACGAAAAGTATATTTGACTATTTCTATGTTAAATTCCTCAAAAATATTTAGGAGGACATATTATTTCAACTACAGAAAGAATATAAGGTAGATGAGATAGGACTATTGTGGTCTAAAGAGAGACTGCATGTTTCGGAGGGAGGAGACATCAGGTCCTGCATTCTAATAGAGTTTCATCGAAATGCCTACTCGGGGCACCCATGATATCAAAATATTATATCGACAATAAAGAAACACTTTTTCTGGCATAAGTTTAACTCTGACATAGCACTATTCATCGCAAAATTCCAAGAGTGTCAGTTGGTCAAAGCAAAGCACCAACATCCTTCAAGTTTGCTACAATGGTTACCCATTATGAAATGGAAATGGAAGGTTATCGATATGGATTTCATTATGGGTTTAGCAAAGAGAAAGAAGCACAATGATTCCATATTTGCAGTGGTTTATAAGTTTTATAAAGCAACACAGTTTATCCTAGTTAAGTCAACTTACAAAGTAGTTCACATTAATAACATATTCCTAAAGCAGATACTATCGATTGCATGGGATACCAAAGGAAATCATCTCAGATCAGGATACACAGTTTACTAGTAAATTTTGGAGATCTTTATTCTCTGACTTAGAGACATAGCTAAATTTTAGTACCTCCTACCACCCACAGACAGACAGGCAGAGAAAACATGTAAATGAGATTTTGGAGGACATGCTTAGAATGTACGTTACGAATAATCCCATAAATTGGGAGGATTATCCGCACCTCCCAGAGTTTGCATATAACAATGGATACAAAACATCCACAAAAATGAGTCCCTTCGAGGTACTGTAGCACTGAAAGTGTGGGACACCGGTGACTTTGGATAGCCTGTTGGATAGGGTCATGTTAGGGCCAGATTTACTAAAATACCTAGAACTGTTAGTCGCCAAATTACAACAAAATCTCAAGGAAGCACAAGACTGCCATAAAATTTATGCAGATAAGAAAATAAAAGATAAAGATTACCAAATCAGTGAACATGTTTATTTAAAATTAAAAGAGAAAAGAAGCTCATTGAGCATGGGAAGGTGCGAAAAGTTGGCACCAAGATTTTCTGGACCCTTTGAGATACTAGCCAAGAGAGGGCCAGTGGTGTATGAATTAGCTTTACCTACTCATATAAAGGTTCACACTATTTTTCACGCATCTCTATTAAAGAAATATGTATATGATACTAAACATGTGATTGATTGGTCCTTGCTATAGGTGGAACCTAAAGGATAGTTTATGCTAGAGCCCCTTCATATTCTGTACAAAAGAGAATTACAGCTCATAAAGTTAACCATTGTCCAACTGAAAGTGCAATGGAAGCATTTTGGGGCTGATGAAGCCACATGGGAGAATGAAGCCACCATGAAATAAGCTTACCTTTCCTTATTTCATGATTTAATTTCTAGTCCCTAGAAAACCGGGGCGGTGTTGTTCTAATCAGGGAGGGATGTAATATCCTGAATTTTGACCTTGACTATATTGGACATGAGCCCCACTACCTATGGTTTACATTAATTATTATGTTTATGTGTATATATTGGGCGTATGCCCAACTGCACATGTTTTATTATCTTGTATATGATTATATATGTTGGGAATAGGCCTTGATTGACAAGGACTATTGTCGTGGTACTGGGCATGGACGCCAATGTACCATATTTATTACTATGTGATTAGCCCTAATATATATATACTAATATGATTATTGTGATGTATTGTGCATAAGACTAAATGCATGATTGAGTTCTATGATGTGTTGGGTGTAAGCCATGGAGCACATGAGTTATGAGATTTTGTGTTGAGCATAAGCTCTGGAGCACATGAGTTATGACATTCTCTGTTGAGCATAAACTCTAGACCACATGATTTATAATATTGGAAGTGTTGGGAATAATCCCTGGAGCACTCCATCTTGATGTTTGGCCATTGGATAATTAGGTGTATTGTACAAGTGCATCCTAGTATTAGTGTTGAGCGAGAGGCATTGGAATTGCACTAGTGTAACACCCACACTGATAGTGATGAGCTTAGGCTTTGAATAGAACTATGGTTACTGTAAATTAAGTATGTTGAGTTGGAAAGAATGTGAATAGAACCGACTGTAATCATACTTATTTTAAAGTTGATTAGTTGAAATTTCAAATATACTTCTCATCAAGGACTGGAAGAACTACCACAAATATGAGGTAATCCAACATTCAAGGAGGATCTAGAGCGACCTTACCTAGTTGACCAACCAAATCCTACATGAGGCCTTGATAAAATAAATAAACGTAAACTAAGGGAAGCATGAAAATAAATAAACTATGATATATGATGCATGAATAATAATTAAGGATAATAAGTAAAGTTTATATGCTATGTATANAAATTCCTACTCAAACAAAATAACTATTAATTCTATAAAAAAAATGAAACTAAAGATTATTTTCAAGAAAATAATGAATTCTTGATTCAAATGAAGTTTAAACCAACTTACCTTTCCTCAAAGATTATCTATAATAATACAACCATGAGAAGGTTTAGGGATATGATTATTATTCTAGGATATAATTGGAGAGCATTTTCCAAAACCAAGCACTCTTATATAGAGTCTCATTTCAAAACAGAAGCAGCCTCACCTTTAGGAGTTCTCAATCACTTGCATGTTGGAGCTACCTTGAGGGGATCCAAATCAGAACTAGGAATGGTGTCGTTTCACGGTTGCGAGGAATGCGGTAATCCCAAATTTATCTTATTATCATTCCTAAGGTTAGAAATAGAAAGTGTATTATTAATTCTGGGCTTTGATGTGTGCAAGGTTCTTTAGCCATTTCAAGCTGCATAATTGTATGTAAGAGATTTCTACATTTTAAACTATTATCTATGTTTTGATTATGCTTACTTGTTGTGATTACAGCCATTGTGTTTTGTATTAGGAGCTGTAATTTTAACCCTCATCAATTTGAATAAATGTTTTAGGTTGTCTTATTTGTTAAATATAGAATATTAGATTAAATTCTTCTATAGAATCTAGTATAAATTTCTTATCACGATTATGATAGACTAGTCTTTAAAGTTTCTATATATGTTAGGGTTTTAGCCTAGAATTAAACATTTAGTTGTGATAAATTTAGTAACAAGACCTTTCACAATTATAGATAACAATTTTAAACCTATAAACTCTATAACACAACACCTCAATAATTTCCGCATGCAAATTTATAAAACTAGAATAAAAAACAACCCTTAAGTATGAGATTACAGAGAATTCACAATGAATCATAACATTACGAAAATAATAACCATCATCAAATAAACTATCTATTAAAACAACTAATTAACTAGAGTCACAAATCAAGTCCCTTAAAATCCAAACTCATCACATTATCAATGTTAAAAACACCACTAAACTTACTATATAGAATATGTGCAGCATTCGGTGCTTAAAAATATTTAAAAGAGATGATAAACTATGTACATGTCATCCAAACAAAAAAAAAACAAATAAAAAAACAAATTAAAGTCATCCACGATGTCAATTATTTACCCATTAACCAAACCTTTTACAAACTAACGATTATACATAATTGTCAACCAGTGATCAAATCCCTTGGAAACTAAACCCACATAAACAATACACAACATTCACTACTTTAAACATTAACAATTGATTCAATTAAAAAGAACAGTTACCCAAAAACCACAGATCGCTAGCCATCCTGTAAAATGGATAGGCTAAACTAATTAAATGCTAGCATCTTAAAATTTTCCAGCATTTATATATATATATATATATATATATATATATATATGCAATTCAACAAGATAAATAAATCACAACAGATCCAGCATTCCTCTAACAAAGGCTACAAGCCTCTCTTGAGATGAAACATTTTAGAATATAAACCATAATTTAAACACAGTAAAAGTATAAACGACATTCAGCCACTATTGAATATTGTTAAAGGTTAGATATAATTCCTTCACGAAAACCCTAATTAAACCATAAATAACCCATCATCAAATCTTATAAACTCAGGATGGGAGAGTTTAAACATTTAAAAGAAATAACAAACATAACAATAAGATCAAACTATCGAATCCCATAATCTCCGGCTTGGAGCATTTAAACTATTTAAATAAAATATCAAAGATAAATCCAAACCAAACTTCGAATCCGATAAACAATTGCTATGAGTTTTCCTATACACTACCAATAATACAATCATTATATAACCATTGCATATACACACGATATGCCATAAAGACAAGCAAGGATCACGATAATATGACCGCCATCAACACCATAAGGTTAAAACAAACAACGATGGCATTATCAACTTAAACACAACATATCAAAACATAAACGTTAAACAGAGCAAGGGTTTTCCCTCTGTCATCATACATAAATGAATTCAATATTTTGATACATCGAAATGTAATATCCTGAATTTGGACCTAACTCTTATGGGTAGAAGCCCCATTGATTATGATGTTACTTTGATGCTTTCTTTTGATATATTGGGTCTAGGACCCCACTGCATATGAACATGATGATTTGTTTGATATATTGGGAGTATGCGAGTTACATATGTTTTATGTATGATTTTATGTGTTGGGCATGGACCCTGAAGCACATGATTGATGAGATGGTTTTTGTTGAGCGAGGAGTGTGGGAGAACATGAGTATTTAACATGTTTTGTGTTGAGTGAGATGATCTGTAGCACATGAGTGTTTGTGTTATGTTGAGTGAGAAGCTCTGAAAAACATGAGATATGAAATCCTTTTTGTTGAGCAGGAAGCTCTGAATCACATGGAAAGATAAATTGGAAGTGTTGGGAATATGCCTTGGAGCCTTCCAAGTTGATGTTGAGCCTAATATCTGGAACATCGGGTCCTTGGCCATTGTATCCCTAGGTGTATCCTACAAGTACATCCTAGCATTAGTGTTGAGTGAGGAACTTTGGAATTGCACTAAGTTTGTAAATCCCTGTTTTTAGCATTGAGTATGGGCTCTGGATAAGTGCTAGGAGTTACTGAAAAGATCTAATGATTCCAAGTGAAAATGAATTGAGTAAAATATTGATCTTATCTGACTTATTTATAAGTGATTAAATGAAATCTTGAATTTATGTATCTCATCAAGTACTAAAGAATTACCATGTTATATGAGGGAACACAACATGCAGGGATGTTTAGAGTTGCCTAGCCTAGTAGACCTAACCACCTACCTGATGGCCTTACTAAAGAAAGTGCCATAAGTTTAGGGATCATACTATATGATACCTAGAGACAAATGTTAGCAAATAATATATATTATTATATATTTTATACATGGTATGTATAAAGGGTAAGCACCGTAATAATATTAATAATGTAAGAAAGAATGAAAGGATCCATTTATTATTAGTGTTAATAAAAGAAAAATAAATATTATAATACCAATAAAAGTACAATTAGGAACTAGCTAAAATTTCATAATTTAATTATTAAAAGTACCTAAAATTAAATAAAAGCGTTAAATCAAGAAATCAAATGATTCTTGATTTAACTATATTTTTGACTCGAAAGTTTGTCTATAAAGCCCCAAGCTAAAGAGAGGCTTGGGGATCCCTTCTATCTTTCTGGATTCATTATTTTGCCTGATTATTCTCAAGAGAGTTCTTGGAGAAAATTTTCCTAAGAGGAAAAAGGAGAACTGATTCAGACCTGATATCCCAGTTATTGAAGCCTTACCTTAGGAGCTCTAAGCTAATTGCATGTTGGAACCAGCTTTGAGGGATCCAGATTAGAACCAAGAATGGTTCTGGGTCATGGTTGGGTGGAACGTGGTAGTTCCCAAGTGATTCAGTTATCTTTACAAAGGTCATATTTGTCTATGAATTGTTAATGCTGGATAATTGAGTGTGTAGGTTTTCATCCATTGGAATAGCTTAACCATACATGTATGAGGTTCTTGATTTTTTTCCATTCCATTGTCCATTATATTTTTTGATAGGATAATTAAGGGTTTATGTTAATTTTCTAACCCTATGTCTGCAATTTATTTCTATTTTAGAATATTTTATGTATTATCTCTGAACCGTAGGCTGAAATGTATTGTTGTCTGGAAGACACTCAAGGGTATTGTCTTTCCAATTGTATTTATGCATTTTATTTCATAGCTTAAACAATGTTTTCCTAAAATATATAAATTGCTCTAAATAGAGTCTATATGTTTATTTTACCTATAGATTATACTGGAAGATTTCATATTTCCATCAGAACTATATTTAGATCACACATTTCATTAAAATTGGAAATATTTTATTACAAGAACAACCCCAAAATTGTGTTTTATGGTTATTTTGGAATTCTATATCCACTATTTAATTTCAAATTTAATGAAATATGTGTTTTAGGAATAAAAGCCTAATTCAGGGTAAGCTATAAACAAAACATGGATATAAAATACAATTAACTAAATTATAGTAAACAAAACCTAATTAATAAATTATTTATATCACATTAAGTATAAACACTATCATGTTCTAATTAAGAAATACTATAAACACATTATTCTATACTTAAGAATAATCATCTTTTCAAAGTAATAAATATAAAATAAAACCCAGCGAAGACCTCTCAGGGTCTATATATATTTTTACCAAGAACCAAGCTTAAACAATATATTTTCCCATTAACCAAATAAATCCATAAATCAAATCTACATTCAAGATATTGAGACCATTTAATGGTTCGCGATATGTGCTTTAACTAAACTAGAATCCATAGTAAAATAAAACTATATATTTTTTATACCAACTACATCCACGAAATCGTATGCAGTAAAGAAACTACCAACGTAATAAATCCATTACTTTCGTAACAAAATCAACCGTAATGATATATATAGGACTAAATTAAACTAACCAATAGATCACAGGATCGATTCTTGTAGGCGTCATGCCCAAAACAAACCCTTACATTTATAAACCTGTACAACCATAACGACCCAGGATCAAATTATGCTGAGTCTTTTTATTCACAAGTCACCATATCGAAACTTGTAGGATTTGATATTAGTTTTCTACCATATGTTGTAGCGTTTCAACTATTAATCCATGATATATAAATACACGGGATGTAAATAAAATCCATCTAATCTATACACATAGGTCGCAAGACCTAAATAAAAATACACACTATAATTGCGGCCCTCGACCCTATACTTATCAAAGCATTTAAACAAGTAATATCAAAACTACAACCCTGTCAATGCTATGCGAATATCATCAACATACATTGAAGGGTTCCATCCAGAGCTACAACACTTTTCTTACACAATTTAAAACATTAATATAAAACCCATCAAAACCTGTCAACGATATACTGATAGCGAAGAATTCCAATCGAAGGGTTACACCCACTGTTAGCTCTTATATTTCAAATACATAGCATAATAATAAAACATTAAGTCTCTAACCACCACACTATCGCATCTCTAATGGCGGGAACGCCAATTCCACATATGGCATGGCCCCCAAAGCCAACATCATTGTCCACATTTTTGCATGAAAGAACTTGAACCAGAATTGTGAATCCACATAGTCCATTAATAAGAATTATAATTACGAAATCAATGCAGTATGAAATTACTATTTATATACATAAACACAATCATTATCAAAACCATTAAGGATTTACACAATCGTTTAACCATTGAAAGCAATGGTGTTGCAGCCATTTTCCAATAAAATAAACTTATCTACAATGCCCAGAACCTATCGAGAGTTACCCAATCACATTTTCCACACAAAGTTCCCATTAACAAAATCCGAATACATTAAAGTTTTGGCCTGAAGGAACTAAACCCAACAAGAAAAACCCCAAGTCCTAACGCATCCTTGATGCTTTACTCTTTAAGATTATAGAAATACCCTTTTGCAACACACAACCATTAGAAACCAGAGTCAAGCATTCAAAACCATGATGAGTTTGTTAAACTCTGTCACCAAAAAATGTAATACCCCCATGACATTATTTTATTTTTCACGTTTTGAAAAATATCTATTTATTTTGTTTTTATATTGTAATGAGTTATAAAACTGAAATAACATTTGCACAATTAAACATTTTATTGAATTATTAATAAAGAGAAAGACACTTGGAGAACTCAACTACATGAGGGGACACCAACCATGGCACCAATGGACATGTGTAAGCAAGCTAAACGTGATTGACACCAATCAAATCTAATCCAAAGCTCAACAACCAGACAAGATCCTAAATCATAGGGATTTAGGGATCTGATTGGAGATTTGATTGGGGATGGCATAAGACCTGGGCAAAGCTATTTATATGGGTGCACTGGAATAGCATGGGACGCCATGTTGTGCATGGGAAGAATGATTGTTGAGAATTCTTCTATTTTTTTTTATAAGTCCATCGTGAGAACTTGTTACAGACTCGAGGTTGAGTGCCGCGAGGAAGTGTCTTGCTATTCGGGTGCATGGTTGGTGATCCAGCTCGGGGGTGGAGCGGAGCAAACTGTTGTGTTGCTGCCTCCTATGGTTGGGAGGAGTTGAATCTCCAAGTTGTCATTTTCGACCTCATTTTTCAAGTAAGTATTGTTCTATTCTACTTTGCATAGTATTGTTTGAAATTATAGATCCCCTTTGACTGCCTGCGATCTGCTATGGTTACGGTTATGTATAAAAAAATTTGCTGTAATGTATCTATAACTATGACTGTAGATAAGAGACTACCTGCGATTATTTTGTTTTATAAATCGCTGCTCTTGATCCTTAGAAAAAAAAATATGTTTGATGTTTACAACCAACTTAAACCTCTTCGTATGATTTCCATGCTTTCTTTGGTAGATTATGTTGTAATTCAATCTCTGGTATGCATGAAATTCTGGTGTGCGTGGTTATTTTTAGATCTGTAACATATATGTATAGAATACCACATTGTTGAGACCATTTATCGCTAGCGACCATGTGTGTGTTTTTATCGGGAATCATTTTAACCCTTTCTGCCATTTAGATCTTGAAATATCTCCAATATCTTCAAACTGTGATGCGTCTGCATATTTCTTTTAACTAAATGCTAGATCATTTGTTTGATGCATTTGTTTACCGATCATATGTGTTTGTATCGATTCAATGATAAAACGTGTGAGGATTATGTCAGAGTTTGGTCCATTCGAGGCCGCTGTTTTTGCAAGACTCTGGTTTTAATATTGCGTTTGATTTTGTGTAAGAGTTTGATGCCACACGTTACCCAAGTCTGCGATGTATTTTGAGATAACTGTATTCCTATTTCATTACCATTTCCTGGGTTTAACCTCTATGGTTTCTCTTTGTCGATGAGCTCTGATCAATCTATATATATATCAAAACCCTGTTGCGTTTTCATTTGTTTCATTTAATACTCAGATATGGAAAAGAAATCTTCCATGCCTGCATTTCTTATGCGTATTCAGATATGCGAGTGATATTAACCTGGTTCTATAGTTTGCAATATATGGAAGTGGTATCATGTTTCCTGTGATTTGAAACGTTTTTTCTCTGCTAGTATTTATGTATTTAGATCTGAATCTTAACGCTTCCCTTTGGCAGCATATTGTTATGAGTTCGGAAACTATAATGTTTTATTTTGCCTACATTTTTCACTTAATACTCAGAGCTGGAAGCAATCTTCCATGCCTGCATTTTCTTTTATGTGTATTCAGATCTGGGAGTGATATACCGCTATCCCTTTGTTTTGGTGCAGAAATCTTGTTTTTGTTTTACTCAGAACCTTGATCCACCCCTTTTGCAGCGTGATACACTATCAACCATTGCTGACAGTTGGGGCGTATTTCACGGGTAGGGCATGTGAAGTTAATTCCGGAAACTAATTGCCATCATGTGGTAGTTCGATTACCATCTATCTCTCCATAGACACGTATTTTTATTTTCTTTAAATCGCTGAGTCACGATGGGGAGTAACGATTTTGGTTTCTTTAAACTTGTGCAAGTTTTTATATGAAAGAAATGAAGTACGCCGTATACCAATGAGCCTTTTTCTTTTTATTACTTCTATCACATTATTTTTTTTTTTTTTGTTAAAGAGAATGTATTCCATACTCTCATGTGAGAATCGTTGAGTTGTTATATTCTCATTATGTTTTTTTTTGTGTTTTACCCTCCACCTTGAAGTTCTTCATATTTTCCTTTCCTCCATAAAGTTTAATGAAAATTTCAAAATGAATTGTTATATTTAGTGGTGTGAATATTGAGTACTTTAAATAAGAGTGAATATAGTATTTATTTAATGATTTGGTATCATATATATAATCCTTTGGACTTTTGTATTTTAAGTGTTATGGGTTTAATAGAAAAGTATAGTTTTTGAAGAAATGGAAAAGCTAATTTTGTTTTGTGTGGTGTTAATAAAAGTTTAAGATAAGTTGTTATGACTATTAAGCATTTTTTGTAACGGGGTATATGATAGATGGTTATCTATGCTTTTAGTTTAATAAATTATATTGTTTTGGGTTATAGGGCATTCTTTCACTATTGGCGCATATCATATACAAATATGGGGTTGTTACCATTATATAACGTGAAATATATGAGGAAAGGTGGTGATGACCTATTACTTTAAAATGTAGAATGTTTGGGAATAATTACATGATCTATGCATTTCTTTAGGATGATTAAGTATATATTTTCTTGTAACAATTTGTATATTGTTGCTACACCTACTTATACTTATAATGCTTTTTGTTTTATGAAATTGAGTGAAGTAGGAAAAGTGTTAGATACAAAGCTTCTCATTCAACGCATGCTCTAGGGTGGAATTTGTATATTATTATTATTATCAATAAAGATAGTAATAATAATTATGCTTTATTTTTTTTTACGGGTATGATAAATGGGTATGTTACATTGTGGTATCAGAGCCAAGTTACGACACTTGGCCCTATGGTGTCTACACACGTATTTACGAAAACTAATAGTTGTAACTTTTTGTTCTTGTTTCTTGTATAGCAGAAAAACTATCTTACTAAAAATTGTAGGAAGATATGGCCGGAAGACGATCCCCTACCCCACCTGCTCGGGGTGAACTTAATAATGACGATCCCCCTAATAACAATGTTGTTAATAACAAACAGTGAGAGACTTACAAGAAGAAATTATGAACTTTAATACTGAACATGAAAGGGTTCTGAAAACCCAAGAAGACTTAAATGAAGCCCTACTTTTTAAACTGAATGAGATAACTAATGAAAAGAAAAAAAAGAAACGTAGACAAGAAAGTTCATCCTCGGATTGTCCTTACTTTAACGGAATCCATCTATCTAGTGAATCAGAGTACTCTAGCGACAGTTCTGAGGGTAGACATAGGAAGAAAAGAAGATATAAAGATGAGTTAACAGGAGAATTCAAAAAAATAAAACCTCCTACCTTTGACGGCGAAGTCAAAAATGGAGAAGAAGCTGAGGCTTGGATCTCAGGGATGAAAAAGTACTTCTCTATGTACAATTACTCCAACTCCATGAAGGGCAAAATGGCCATCTTCAATCTCGTCGGAAAGGCGGAGATTTGGTGGCAAGACTTAAAAAGAGCAAAATGAGTAAATGATAGGAAAGTAAGTTGGAACTGGTTTAAGAAAGAATTTAAAAAGGAATACCTCTCAGAATATCACTACGAAGGGAAAGCTAAAGAATTTTATGAGCTAAGATTAGGATCCATGTCCATCCATGATTTTTGTACTAAATTCTTATCCCTATTGAGATATGTTCCTTACTTAAACGAAGAAAAACCTAAAATACAAAGGTTTCTAGGTTGCTTTCCTAACTTCTACAAGACAAACTCGAGTTTGATGAACTGAAAACCTTGTATGAAGCCATGAGGAAGGCCAAACTAACGTATGACCAGTCGAAGAGTAAAAGTGAAAATCCCTTTAATTTTAAGAGAAGAGATGGAAATGGTTTTAAGAAAAGAGAGTTTAAACCTTTTAACAATAAACATAAAAGTTTCCAGAAAAATACCTTTAAGGACAAACAACCAACACTAAGAACAGAATATAAACAACCTATGAGAACTACTGAGTATAAGGATACTACTTTTAATAAGAAAAATGAAGAAATAAAAAGAGAACCCTTGCAGTGTTGGGGTTGTGGGGGGAGTCATTTCTATCAGGATTGTCCTCATAAAAAGGATAATTGAAATAGTCATACAGTTCGAGAAGAAGCTACAGTGGGGGAAGTTGCTCGGAACATACCGCAGATTAGCGCAGCACTGGACAATCATCAAGCGGATTTTCAGCCCTCCATGATTGAGGTAGAAGGTAAGATCCTTGACAAACCTGTTTCTATATTAATCGATTCTGGTTCTACCCTAAGTTATGTATCTCCTAAGTTAGTAGATTTGTGTAAAATGAGAAAGTATGATTTTGAAAAATCGTGGTTAGTGCAGTTAGCCACTGGAACAAAAAGAAAAGTAACTAGTTTTATTTCTAGTTGTGAAGTTCATATCCAAGATTTGATTACAAAAGTAGATTTGAATGTTTTACCATTAGGATCTTACGATGTACTGATTGGCATGGATTGGCTAGAAAAACATAAAGTGGTGCTAAATTGTTTTGAGAAAACTTTTGATTGTATTGATGAAAATGGTGAAAGTAAAATGGTTAGAGGAATTCCAAAGAAGATTCTTACTAGGAAAATTTCTGCCTTGCAATTGAAAAAGTGTGCTAGAAAAGGATGTAGGTTTTTTGCTGTACACATCACTGAAACTAATGTTAAAGAAACAAAACCTAATTTAGAGGATCTTCCCTTTTTAAATGGTTTTAAAGATGTCTTCCCAGAAGAAATACCGGGACTACCTCCGGGGAGAGATATTGACTTTACCATTGAATTGTTACCTGGAGCAGTACCTGCCTCGAAGGCACCTTATCGTTTGAACACACCTGAATTGGTAGAATTAAAATTGCAATTACAGGAATTAATAGATAAAGAATATATTAGACCAAGTGTGTCTCCATGGGGAGCACCTGTTTTGTTTGTTAAAAATAAGGATGGCACATTGAGGCTATGTGTCGATTACAGACAATTAAATAAAATGACAATTAAGAATAGATACCCTCTCCACCGCATTGATGACTTGTTTGACCAAGTACGAGGAGCGGCGGTATTCTCTAAAATCGACTTAAGGTCTGGATACCATCAAGTAAGAATTAAGGACGAGGATGTCCATAAAACTGCTTTTAGAACAAGATACAGGCATTACGAGTTCTTGGTCGTACCATTTGGCTTGACCAATGCCCCATCCACGTTCATGTGTTTAATGAACAGTGTTCTTCACAAATATCTAGATAAATTTGTAATAATATTTATTGACGATATACTAATATACTCAAAAAATGAAG
>LPNX010803394.1:18139-42649 GCA_001517045.1 Pseudotsuga menziesii
TTCGCATTCATTAGCTTCAACAACATATTCATCCATTCCCATATTGTCGTTGGTTTTTCCATTAATTCCAACGCCAATGCAATATTTACCATCAGTGGTTCATTATAAATGTATAATTCTCACTACTTTTACCAACATGTAATATCCTCTGCATGCAAGGCATATTCTCATACATTTTATGTATAAAACTTATAAAATATCATATAGTTAGCAAGAGAGGGGTTAAGGAAATTTCCCTTTTCAATTCCTTCATCTTTGCATGGAACTCCTCTTCCACACAACAACTGGTTTGACTTCATGGTCTTGGTACCTCTAGGCGTGCTATTCCTAGATTGTCCATATTGACAACAACATACTTTCCAAGCAACCACTAGTACATTTCTACTCTGCATTCAAATTCTAGTGACTCTCCCTTGTTCCTTGTTGGATAAGCTTTCCAATGCCTATCCACATGCTTCATTCTAACCTCAAGTGTGAAAACCACACCATTTCTAAAATGATGATTTTCACCAATTTTAGGCAAAACACACAACTGTATTTTGGTCTGGAATGGTAACTTCAGCTAGCTAATATTTTTGTTCCTTTCTACCCCTATAATCCACTGACACTCCGGTGAAAAATTCACTAAAAAACAACTGAAGTTCGCTGAAAAATTCCACTGGAAAAACCCAAAACTTTCCTTCATCAAATCAGGCCTCTTCCCAACTAAAATTTTTACACTTCAACAGTCAAAACAACTAGTTTCCTCCAATGGTCATCGACGGTTTGATCATCTATTCTTCTTCAACATGTCAGGTCCTTTGTTGTCAAGCTTTCGGACTACTATCGGCAATGGCAGTGTATCGGTGATCCGATACGCTAGTCTTCTCTACTGTATCGGTGAGGAAACTAACTCTATAACAATGCATCGGTGTTCGGAACCATTGTTCATCATGGGGATAGTTCTTTAATCGATTGCAATAGCAGACTCACAAATGCCTAAATCTTTCCAATGTTCATCGGCAGTCAAAACAACTAATCTCTCCCAACGCATCGGCGTACCAAACGACTAGCTTCTCTCGACGTATTGGCGGCCCGTTCACATTAGAGGAAATTTGGGGTCTAAAATGGGCCTTATAAGAAAATGTGCCAAAATAAGTTTTTGTGAGTTGGAATTCAAGAACCAATAGAATTTCAATAAAATAAGTCAACCATAATGGTTGAATTGGCATATTTGTCATTAAAAAAAACTACTTTTTTTGTTCGTATTTTCGACATATCTCATTGTGTTTTTACTCAAATTTCGATCAGGAGAGCTCATTGGATGTGGAATTTGATTCTGCATCCAACGAGTACCCACACTGCATACTTTTGATGGACCTCTCTACCCCCAAAAATAAGAAATACCCGAAAAAACGTGATGATGATGTCATCATCACGTTTTTTCAGGTATTTCTTGCTTTGGGGGTAGCGAGGTCCATCAAAAGTATGCAGTGTGGGTACTCGTTGGATGTGGAATCAAATTCCACATCCAACGAGCTCTCCCGATCGAAATTTGAGTAAAAGCACAGGGAGATATGTCGAAAATATGAACACAAAAAGTAGTTTTTTTCTTTCTTCCTCCAAAATTAATCAATATTATTTTATTATTTTAACTATTATTTTATTATTTTAACTATTATTTTATTATTTTCCTTCGGAGGCCCATTTTAGACCCCAAAATTCCTCTAATGATTAACTATCTCTGATGTATCGACAGTCCAATCTTGTAATATTTTCTGATAATTATTTCCTTCTTGCCTTCGCTCCATCGGCTCTCCCTTCCACTATTCATCACCGATCGAAACAACAGACTGTCACCGCTCCAAACAACTGACTGCCGCCACTCCAAACAACTAATTATTGCCACCATTCCAAAAATATTATTTATATGGAGCCGACATTTCGGTGCTTCCAGCATCATTCTTCTGCTGATCAAATCGACTACTCTTCGTCGACACCGGGGTCTGCATCAGAGGTATAATGCTGAAATAAAATGCTTAAAATAGAAAACATACAAGGATGCATAATTACTCAACATACAGTGGAAGAAAACATACATTCAACCATCAACATCTTCATCATGATTCATTAAAGAGTAAATATAATTGCAGAGATGAATGGTCAAGAACACTTATCTTATACATAAGTCATCCGCAACCAGCTACGTTGGTACAACATTCCACCCAACCATAGGCCAGTGTTCTCATCAATCTCTTAGCAACAATACCACCCTCGAGCTGGTCATGATTCCCCAAGGAATAAGGGACTAAGCATGCTTACACATAGCCAAGGTACATAATCAGCCAAGTCAATAGAGTTGGGTTTATCAGGCCATTAAGGAGATAGGAAAGGATAAATGCTAAGCTGGTGAGCTCACTTAAGAGTGAAGGATGCCTACACAAGAGCTATCCTAACTTATAAGACACCCACACACACCCAACACCATGAATCAGTCCCTTCTCTTCTTCACAATCCCTCAGGCCCTGACTTCCCTTTCCAGTGCTATTCCTGGGTTGTGGAGAAGAAACATAACCATATAAATCTGTCTATGTATCCCCCAAACACTAGGTTTTTCCATTATACCTGGCTTTCAATCCCACTCCACACGGTTCGAAGACCAACTAGTCCATACCCATAGTAAAACCAAGCGATTCACAACCTTGTGAGGAACCAAAAGAAAACAGTTTGATGACCCAAAATGGTGGACACAGCTCAAGCCAAGCAAGGTGATTCAGAGTTGTTCTTGGCCCTAGTGTGGCCAAAACAACTCATCACTGACCCAAAAGATACTTTTACACACAGCAACCCAAAACCAGGGGAAGAACAAGAGCCCCAATCTCACAATGAAACAACGACGGAATTACATAGTCCAAAAAATGGGAGAGAAGCCAGACTCCCAGGATTGATAGGGGAAAGCATAAACATAGACCATAATTAGTAAGGAGAACAAGCACACCAAGAATTGTGAACGGATACTTCCCGTGAAAAATCATGGGTGACCAAAATAAACAACCCTTCAGTTCCCTGCCTGGGAAAAATGACGTAGAACCCCGTGCGTGAGAAGGTGAACCCCCAAAATGTCTATGCATGAGATGAACAATCTTGGCAGAGTGGAGAGAATATCCCCTATTTATTCTCTACTGAAGTGATATGAAGAGGAAGAGTCTACTGGTGGAGTGGGCACGTGGGCAAGGACTGATAGTCCTACCACACCCACCACCACCCAGCAATAATTGCCCCCAATTAGCATCGGGTGTTTAATGTGGTAGTTGGATGATGAGACAAGGATAGGTGAGTAATACAAAAATGGTGGGTGAGAACCAAGTGGGTTCAATAGCTGACACATCGTTTTTCCCCCCATAGGCTCAAAGCTCAATAACTCCCCCCCTTTATCCTTAGGAAAATCATGCCCTTTTCATTAACGTTGCACCATCGTAGCTAGTTCTAGGTTCATTTAATTAGAGTACATATTTACATGATACCAAACTATAATGTATCGAATAACACGATATACCATCGACAACGATCCCAATTTCTGAAACATAACAAAACCAAGTCGATGGTGGGGCTTTTGGCTTTAGCTCCACACCATGATTAATTACAATATAAACATCATGTATCTTTTAATGCAAATGGGGTCAAAACCAGGACATTACATGAATCATCCTTCTCTCTTTTGAAACTTATGTTTTTTGGTTCATTGTCTTCGACAATATTAGCATGGTGTCTCTTTTTACTGATGGGACAGTCTCTTGCAAAATTTCCATTTTTATCATAAGCATAGCATTAAACATTGGAAGGATCTCTCTTGTTCTTCTTTTGTTTAGTTTCATGCTTCTTCTTTTAATTAAATTTCTCCTTATTCTCCTTATTATCGTCATGAGTCAAGATTCATCTTGTGCACATTTTTTGTAGTGTTTCTCAAAAGATATGAGCATCCTTCTTGCACAAATTCCTTGAATGAATGAGTCCCATGATCTAGGGAGACCATTCATGGTAGTAATTACAATTTCTCCTTCTTTGAAATTCTCCTCAACCGCTTCAAGTTTTTCTTTTATTTGAGAAACCCTTGTGAAGTAATATTAGATAGTATTGGAGATATGTATCTTCAAATTCTACAATTGGTTCCTCACGATAATTGTTAGCCAGAAATACACACCTCCTGCGGACAAGAGTTGGTTCCTTAGATCTGAATGGTTCAAGTCTAGAACAAACCACAAACACCAAATGTTAAACTTCCCCTAGATATGGTTCATTACATGAATGAAATGCCATGACACTTCTCCCAAAGGTTTCCCTCTCTATCCTCGTGGAATAACCTATAAAACATGGACAACAACAAGAGAAACATGATAGCATACAATATAATAAACTAGATATATTATTATGACCAATGAATCAAGCAATATATACATATGAAACAGTAAATATGGAAAGAAAAGACATTTTTTATTAATAAATGATTGGAGAGACTACAACATTCATGCCTTTGTGTTGAGAGTTCCTTCCAATGGCTCCTTGCCTCTAACTTCACCTTTCCTCCAAAGACTCAAGAATTATTTTGAGAAATTTTGGGTATGAAACATAATTCTTCCTCCTTTGTCCCATGGGGGGTGAGCCAGTATTTAAAGGCATGAGAGGATACAAATGGATGCAGATCTCCTAGGTGAGGTGGAGATCAGATACAAAAAGGGAGGATCTTGAGCTCTAGCTGGTCCTAAGCCATAGGGATGAGGCTCCAAGGAGGTCAGCTTCGACAATCCTCTCGAAGCTTCTCTTTTTTCCTTGAAGACTCAAGCACTACTCCTCCAATGAAGAAAAGATGTGATGTTAAGGGGATAACTCTTCTTGTAGTAAGGCTAGAAGTTGCAGCACCTCTCTTTGCTCATGTATCAGGAGCGGTGCTTCCCTAGAACCACCTTTTGTCAATGGAAGAGGAGCAGTACTAGCTCAAAATAAGGAAACATTGCAAGAGGATATTTTTTCCTATCATTTCTCTAGGGAAACTCTGAGAGATTGGACAAAACAAGGGAATACGTATCTCATAACATGATGGTGACGATATTTTTGTGTAAAAATCATATTGTAGTTGATATTCTTTCCCTTGAGCATATTTGTCAAATAATCATATAGTTCCTTCGGCATCTTCAATGATGACACATGGGGGATGAGGTTACCCTTAATAAAATATGCAATAATTCTCTTCTCCTTATCCAATATCATTCTATGAGTATCCTTAGCCTCATCTCCACATGGTTCTCAAACCTCTTCAATCATCTACTGATCCAAATAATTTTCTTCAAGGATTCAGGAGATTTTGTACTTACATGCTTCAAATTTATCATCCCACACAATATTTTCGACAAGTTGAGTATGGTTAGTCATATTTTCAAATGAGAACCTCAAATGGAAATAGAACAAACTTAGATATTACTGATTTGAGATGTCTGGCATGGTTCCGGAGCTGGATGACCTAGCCTTTGTTAGAGAAAAAATAATTTTCAAAACTTGGAGTTTGAGGATTCTATTTTGCCAGAAATATATGCCTCCTTGAGGTGAGTTGCTCACGAGGGTTACTTTCTGAAGACTGAGGTAAGAATCCTTTGAAGCATGACTACCTAGTTTCTACCAGCACCAGTGACAGGGTCAAAATTAAAACTTTTTCAAATCTAAAAATGGTTCCATAAAAAGATTCACCTATTGAGGAAAGTTTTCCTAGCCCTATTTTATTGATTATATGTGGAGAGAACACCTTGAAAAAGGAAGCCCTAGTTTTCGCTGCTACACAATTCCTTATTTCATAGAGGCTCTCATACCATGTTAGTTTTTCTATATCCTATTAACTTAATTTGGGTCTTTTTATGAAACAGTAAGAAGTACAACAATATGGATAATATATAATAGCTACACAAGACACAAATATTTTCACCGGGGAAACCATAAAGGAGAAAACTCCACAAACTTCCTCAGAATAGTACTGTCACAAAGACTATGTCATAAGATGATCAACCCCCAAAATAAGAAGTATTAAGCAGTTACATACCTCTCCTTCCTTGACTCTTTCTCTCTCTCACGAGAACTTGAGTGAGTGCGAGGTGTGTATAAATTAGGAAGGGAGCCTCCCTATTTATACTAATCAAGTTCTTGACCTATTACATGACTAGGGTGAACTTGTTACCCTAACAGGGTAAACATCTCATAGAGGGACTCCAAATACACAATACATGATGTTACAATGGGGACTATTGCCTCGACTTACAACGGAGGTTGTACCTCAACGTCTAGACATAATAAAGGCATACTGCAAGGATAAAAACACATCTCCAATGGGGGTACAACAACATATAATGAGAATATACATTTGAATATCTTCTGAATTTACAAATACATCAACATATAGTTCACATCACCAAGACAACCTACAGCTTCCACTATTCGAGAATTTCCTAATAGCACACTAAGTGCATTATGTCTCTCTATGGTCAACCTGTGTTCTACCAACAAAGGATAACTCACTAGGTGCACAACAAGTGCCTGGTGGCATCACCATCTACAACATGGGGATAGACACATACAGGGACTGATTATGACCAAACAACGTACTTGCCATGTTGGGACTTTTATGTTCGAGGCCAACCTCAAGGACTTATTACATCCAAAAAATCTACATCTAATATATTTTGTATTCAAACAACATTCTAAAAATTATTATGTTCAAGCAAACTGTGTACCATTCCAAGACCCTTTTCACACTCCGGCCAACCCACATGACTTATTACATGCAAAAATAATACGTACTACACCAATATATTTTACACTTTGAATAACTTGTATTGAGACTAATTACATCCAAGAATAACCTGTGAGCTTCTCCAGGACTGATTACAAGCGAGGACAATCTATAGGACTAATTACATCTGAGCAACCTGCATCCTACACTAGGATCATTTTCGCTCAGAAAATTTGTCTCATTCCCCATGTGTGATTTCATGCATCTGCATCTTCTAGTCTCTTTTTATTTCTAGCATAGGAGCACACAAGGGATAATTACGTACAAGGATCACCTACAATATTCACTAGGATTTATTATGTCACCAAGACAACCTATAGATTTTACTCTGTTAGAACTCATCACTCCCTCTTTTGAGGGGTCTTGTTCTAGATCAAAACAAGTCTTTCTGTGAAGTACTCAAACTTTAGTCTCACTAGTGGCTTGGTCAATACATCAGCTATCTACTCATATGTTGGAACCTACTAGAGCTTCATTGCTCTTCTCTACACCATATCAATGATATAGTGGAACATGATATCGATGTATTTCCACTTGCAATCGAACATCAAGTTCTCCTATAGTTTCAACAACTCTGGTTGTCAAAGAAGTTACAAGTCACTTATAATTGGAGATCAAACAAATCACAGAGTAGATTATGCAACCATACTACCTCACAAACAGCTAACCAAGAAGCAACATACTCTACCTCAGCTGTACTTAGTTCCATGCAGGATTGTTTCCTACTAAACTAGGAGATCATGAAAGAACCCAAACTAAAGCAACAACTCAAAGTCCTCTTCATATTAGTGGCCCTACCTTCCCAATTTGAATCCACATAACCATGCAGCTTAATCTTCTCATTCGCATCATACTTGAGCCCATAATCTATTATACCCTTTAGGTACCTCAATATATTTTTTACTTAAACTAGGTGAATGTTTCTTAGATCCGTTAGGAACCGGTAAGGGTGTTCACAACAAATCATATGTTAGGTCTTGTATTCATCAGGTATGTCAATGATCGAATCATGTGACGATACGTCGTGGCATCAACTGTCTGATGAAACATCAAATATAAGCTTCAAGTTCAATGCCATAGTTGTGATTATCACCTTGTATTCCATCATTCTAAATACTTGAGTAGGGAAAATCCCATTTGCACTATTCCACACTTGCATACCTAATAAACTATGCATCATCCCTAGGTCATTGATCTTGAACTCAGTAGCAAGTCTCCTCTTTGCATATTCAATGAGTTTGGCTTCCCCTATCAGGAACAGGTCATCGACATATAGTAGGAGAATCAATTTTATTCCACCTTCAACCTTGAAGTGAAGGTTGGAAATCATCTTTACTCTTATAAAATACTAAGCTCATCAGGAATCAATGCATCCCTTCATACCATGTCCTCAGTGCATGTTTCAATCCATACAAGGCCTTCTTCAATTTTGCACACACGAGTCTTCTTGTCATGTGTCTCGAATCCTAGTGATGTTTCTATGTACACTTCCTCCTTGAATACACCATTTAAGAATGTTGTCTTGGCATCCATCTAGTGTATCTTCAATCTCATAACTACAGCCAATGCAACTACATATCTAATGGATGTGTACCTTGATATGTGTGCAAATTTATCCTTGTATTATATGCCTTCTTTCTATGAGAATCCTCGTTCCAAAAATATTTCATTTTGTTCCTCGATGCTACCATCTGTATCATGCTTGATCTTGTAGATCCAATTTGAAGTCACAACAGACTTCCTTTATGGTATCGGAACTATCTCTGAGAAATCATTCTTCATAATGGAATGATACTCCTGAATCATGGAATCCTTCCATTCTTTCATTTTTTTATTCTCTTAATAGATGGAAGGTTGCTTGTCAATGATGTCACACAACAGGGAAGCATAGTTGTTGTATGTTTTTGTTATTTTCCTTTCTCTATGAATCCCTTTCCACATCTTGTATTATCTCATGTTCCCATGGTAGTTTCCTCTTGTGGGAGTCCTTCTCGTGAAATTTTTGCACATGCTCTTGTGGTTCTTCCATGTCATGATCTTCATGGTATTATGGAATTTCCAATTCCATTGTCACATCTTAGACTCTTATTCCTTTAGGTTCCTCAACCTCTTCAATAGGTAGACTCATGGGTCTGCAATATGTCAACTCCTCATCAAAGGTTACATCTATGCTAATGTTGATCTTCTTGAATCTTCGGAAATATATTTTGCAGGCCTTTATTATATCATTGTATCCTATGAATATTACCTCCGTCTAGAAGGACCAAGCTTGGTCCTCCTCTCCTTTGAGATATGTATGTACATTGGGAAGCCAAATATTCTAAGATGGCTGAATTTTGGTTTATCTCTTGAGAAATCCTCTTTAGGAGTCTTGTTTTCAAGTACTTAATGAAGAGTATGGTTTTTTGCATACATAACCATCCTTGTTTCTTCCTCCCAAAGGTGCGTCAAAATATCCTAGTCATGTAGCATTGCTTTTTCTACTTCCATTATGGTTTAGTTATTTCATTCAACAATGCCATTTTTATAAGGATTGTATGGACTGCTTAACTCTTGCTTAATCCCAGACTCGTTGTAGGGTTCCTTGATTTCTTTCGAGGTGAACTATCTTCCATTATGTGACCATAGATTCTTGATCTTCCTTTCATTGTAGTTATCAACCAAGGATTTGTAATCCTTGGACTTATTAAATACTTCATTTTTCCTTTTCAAGAAATATATCCAAGTCTTAAGTGAGAAATCATCTATAAAGGAAGCATAGTACACATACTCACTTAGTGAGATAGAATACATTGTCCCACATACATCTCGGTGTACTATATCCAATATTCCATTAGATTTACTTCACTGCTGGGAAATGTCTTCTTTGCATTCTTTCCTTATGCACATATTTTTCAAATTCCTTCATACCTTACTTTGATTTATAGAATCCTTGAGACTACATTGCTTGCAATCGACAGTGGTCTATAATGCACATGTGAAATCCTTCGGTGCCATAGTTCACTTGGTTATATTGACTCATGAATCAATGCTTGTTAATTCTATTCGTTTAGTTTGTACAATCCTCTGCCTTGTTCTCCAATCATTATTGGATCATAGAGTATCTTTTCTTTAGGACACATTATAAATTGTCCATCAAAAAGTGAAACTCTCATTCCCTTCGCATCTACTGAAGAGATGGAGAGAATATTATTATTCAATCCTTGAACATATATCACATTCTTTATATTTAAAGATTTTCCAGAATCTAGCTTGTATGAAGCTTCTCCACTTCCTTTTATGGGGTATTGATAATCATCCTGAAGTTTTAGCTTCTGGGTTGAATCATGATTAGACATATTGATGAATGATTCTTTATATCCTATTATATGTTTATATGCCCCACTATTCATAATCCAATCACTGCTTAGATGTAAGATATTTCCCATGAGCGTTGATATTAACACATACTCTTAATCTGAATCATTTGTCTTTCTTTTGAATCTTTTTTTTTCGGTTCATCATCTTCGTAGTTGTGAGCATGATTTATGTTCTTCTTGTTGAACGAATACTTGTTCTTGGGAAATTATCTTACAAAGTGTCACTTTTCATCACAAGTGTAGCATCGAATGTTCGAAGGATCTTTTCTAAAATTCTTTTTTTTCTTTTCCTTCTTCCTATTGTGTTGGTCATTTTTCTTCTTATTGTATTCCTTTCTAGCATCAGGAGTGATATATGGATATTAAGTTCCTCCCCTCTTCTCTTCTCTTGTCATGCGGTGAGATTGTTCTTATTTGCATTCTTCTCAGATTCGGATGAAAGATATCATATTCGTTCTTGCACAAATCCCTTGAATGAATGAATCCCATGATCTTGGGAGTCCATTCAAGGTAATAATCAAAATCTCTCCTTATTCTACATTCTCTTCAATTGATTCAAGGTGTTCCTTGATTTGAGACATGCTTGTGATGTAGTATTGTATTGTCTTGGAGTTTCGTATCTTCACATTCTTTAGTAGGTTTCTCAATGTCATCTTCTGATTGACGTTGTTGCCTTCAAAGATATTTCTCAAAGCATAAAATACTTCCTTTGGTGTCTTGAAGGATGACGCATGGGGAATGAGATGATCCTTAATAGAACCTGCAATGATTCTCTTTTCTTTAACCAAATTCTTATTATGAGTATCCTTAGCCTCACCTCCCTCTGGCTCTGAAAATTCCTTAATGATATAGTGGTCGAAATCATTTTCTTTAAGGATCAAGAAGACTTTGTACTTCCATGCTGGGAAGTTATCATATCCTCCAATCTTGTCCTAAAGTTGAGTATGGTGATTCATATTTTCAAATGATAACCTCAAATGGAAATAGCTAAGATTTAGATCCTACTAATTTGAGGTGCCTGGCCTAGTTCCAAATATTGTTTACCTAGGGTTTGTTAGAGAAACTCTAATTTTCCAAACTTGGATTTTGGGAATTCTTTTTGGACATAAACACGTGCCTCCTTGAGGATAGTTTCTCAACAAGGTCCTTTTTGAATACTGAGGTGGGAAGCCTCTCAAATGTGTTTCCTTAGTTTCTCCAAGCACTAGTATTCGGTTCCAAATTGAACCTTGTTCAAATGTTATTTTTCTTCCAACAAAATATTTTCCCTTCTGGGGTGAGTTAGCATAGCCCTCTTTTCTTCATGATATCTGGAGAGAAGGCCTTCAACTAGGAAGCCCTTGTTTTCGTTGCTGCATAGTGCCTTCTTTTTTAGAGGATCTGATACCAAGCTATTTTTTCTAATCTAATTACCTTTATTAGGATATTTATTTGAAAGAATAACAAGTACAACAAGATACACAAGATAGAGAAGATACACAAGAAACAAGGATTTTCATTGAGGAAGCCATAAAGGAGAAAAACCTGAAAAATTACTTACAATAGCTCCACCACTAAGACAATACCACAAGATGCAAAGACCCAATAAGAATCATTCTTCTCTCTATATTTATCTCTCCTTATGTAAACTTAACTTAGTGTAAGTGTGTATAAATGAGGGAGGGTGCTTCCCTATTTATACCCTTCAAGCAACTGACATAATACATGACTTAGGCCAACCTATTACCATAATAGGGTCAGATTCTACTAGAAAGACTACAAAAATACATTACATGATGTTATATTGGGGATTATTTCTCCTAATTACAACAAAGGTTGTACCTCAAGGTCCATACACAATAATGACATCCCAAAAGGAGGAAAACACATTTTGGATGGGGTTAAAACAACATACAGAGATAATATACATAAGAATATCTTCTACAGTGACAAATACATAAGCAATAAATCCTTAATATATCCTAAAAGGATTTTCCCTTCACCAATATGGAAAGATTCACCCTTCTGCAATATTTTCACAACACTCTATCCATAAATAAATCCAAATACATTATTAGAGGTAGTGAGTGGTTTTATTAAATGGCATGCATTTGAGACCATTAAAAACATTAGATATTCTCTTTAACATAATGAGATGAATGATATACCATTTTCCACTTCCATGAGTGCATACCACATTATAATAAGCGATGATAAATCTTTTTTTATCATGAGAAAAATTAAATTGTTACATAATTGTTTAGAATGCAAGGATTCCATTTTCATATGTTTTGTAACAAATATTAATGAGCAATATTTTGTTGGGGGAACATTTTTAGTTATTTATAATCCTTTGATATTCTGGCAGTTGAAGTGGTGTTTTCTTGTATGTCATGCCCTCTATGATTAAATTATTGAGGTCCTGTTGAATGTCTAGTTAAAAGTATTGTATATTTTAAAACAGGAAGATTATTGTCTATTGAAAACAATTTTAACAAAAATCACTCTAAATATTCATTGAATGTATCAATAGAAAATCACAATATCAAATTTGTAGGAGAAACAGTTTATTTCATACATCAATTTTATTTAAATCCAAATTATATTTCTTGGGGAATAATGTTAAGTGCTTTTGAAGGAGACATTATACAATTCAAATCAGTATATGGTAGTGAGTTTTCTATTTTAGTTAAAAAATAACTTACAAGTGTGAAGATTTTGTTTTATTTGAAGTTTCTCTTCTAAGATGGATTTCAAATCATTTTATTGAACTTAATGACGTTCCTTTGATTGTCATACTAGAAATCAGCACATAAAAAGTCGATTGTTGCATAATGCAATTTGTAGATGGTCCTTCCAGGTATTCATCATTGTCAATATACAAATGTCAAAGTTAATAGAACATGGCCATACAATTCTATAAAGTGGGAAGCTAGAACTAAAATTTCTAAAATAAAGTAAATATTAGTATCTTACTATAATGGAATTGGCCAATCTGCATTCCTTTAAAAAAATTGGCACTGGGCATATTTTCTCAAATATTTGTATATCAAAAGTTTAAGTTCAATCAATAGTTGAATGTGTGAATAAATCTCATACTATGAATGCATGTCCAATAATACATGATGTTATAAATTCTATGGCATAAAATTCTTCTGTCACCAAAGAAGGAGAAAATAAAAGGAGAAGTTTATTTAGAATGAGATTGAACATAATAGACATATGTCAAAATGCATGGTATAAATGCCATGGTATAAAAAGTAGGAATAGAGGAGAATTCAAACAAATATCCCCGTCTTACACATTTAATCAGTGAAGATGGAACAATGAAAAACTTTATGATTATTACTATCTCATGTATCCCATGGTGTTCTCCGAAAAAATGGAAAATCAAGAAATTAAACATATTGGTTTTCCTCATATATCACAATCCTCCTTTAGCAAGGTTATGAGAAAATATTTTTTAGATGTTCAAATTTCTAAAGAAAACTCCTTTGCAAGGTGTAATGAGTGCATTACAATACAAGATAGGATAAAGGGGACCACTGATATAGCTAAGGTGGAAATGCTACAAAGGTTTGAAGAAGGTCATAATTAATACATCACAAGTTCTCACCAACTGTATTATTCTCACAAATTAGCTTCATAGAAAAATCCAAAGAATTATCTGAGTAAATTGTTCATGACCAAATGGATAAGCTAATGACTTAGATTCCAAGGATGAGTAAGAAGGACAAGGATTTTTGTAATGTTATGAATCTTCACATATCATTTACTAGTATGTTGACACATAGGCACAAGAATCGGAGATTTGGACATTTCAGTCTCACATTTTTAGACATGGGATCAAATTTCACTATAACATCCCTTGATAAATGATTAAGGATTCATAAAGAAGTAATGGTTGATAAATATTGTGATTTTATCTACAAAAAGGAACATGTAAGCACCAATTGCATCAAAATATGTTGCAATTAGAGTGATATGAAAAGTGTGTTATATACAAATAAGATGTTATGCAACATGATATATTATGTGTTGATTATACATATTAAAATAGAAATATACCACCCATATTATTTTCGAAAATGGATCATTATTCACGCAATAACCAAAACCAATTTTTCATTGCATTTTTACTTCGTTTAAAAACAAGGAGAGTGTGAAGTTGGATTTATCCCAGTTTGACACACACATAAAGACATAGATGTAACTTATGGAATGTTATCCACAACTCTATTTTTCAAGGATATTTTTCACTCTTGAATATTATGGATATGTATAAGACAAGTGAAGATAAATATTTCTATGTCCATTATCTAATTGATTAATTTTATGATTTTAATTACTTTGTGAAATTGAACGTTTTGAATAGAATGCGAAGATCACTAGTATAAAAAATGCTAAATTTTTTATATTTATTCTCAAAGATAAAATTCTAGTCATGTAATGGAAGGAATCACTTTAAGATTAATAATGGTCAACTCATATTAATCTATGGTCTCCATTGTGATATGGTAGTACATACTTACCAATTGGGCATGATAGATTATTAAATTCGCAATAAAAAATACCTTCAAACATGGATGGAATAAAAAAATTAATTGAAACATATATTTCGTTATGGAATAAAGGGATTGTGAAGGGAGGTGAACAATTTTAGCATCCCTAATTAAATTATTGTGAGTCTATATATAAATATTTGGACAATCCATTTGAGAGTGTTCACCAATAAACAACTAACTTATGGCCATCAACAAGCCAAGATATACATAATAGTGAACCTAGAAGATCCGAAGATGAAATTGTGCATCCCTAGTTGAAGGGAAATGTTCCTTCATTCGAGGATTTCTATGTTGGACATATAGGCGATAATCCTAGAGATGAATTCATTTCAAGAGTGGATGTTGTAGAGGGCCAAATGGTTATTGTGTCATAACCAGAGCTATATTGTGCAATATGGTTTGTTATGATGATTAGTGATATTTCTAAGGATTTAGATGCTAGTACTATCTAGTCTTACAAACAAGCGGTGCAATGATGGAATCCAACAGTAGCATCAAAGGACCTAAACTTCTTGTACAAAATCTACTTAAATAAAAAGAAAAAATGGGTTTGTGGTGTAGAAAAAAATACGACGATCAATGTAAATAACATCATATGGTATGGTCACCAAGTATTCTAGGATGGAAATGAGAGATAATATAATAAATGAGAAGGACCTTGTAGTAGTTAAGGCTCAACGAGAGAATATGGGGCATAATGTGGATAGTTGGATGGGTGTTCCTATGTATATGGGTTGATGGATTTGTGTCCGAACAAATTTATATTTTTTAAAATGGAGTATTCATTTTTTTTCCTAAAATGATGGATATACATAAAAATAGATTGGTTGATGAACCAATATGTTTTAATTTATTACAATGTTTTCATAGACATGTTTGTAGTGTACACATGGAACCATTTTACAATGATATTATATTGTCCATAAAAAAACATTCTGTTTGAAAAGGATCATATGTTCCTTATTTTCATATAGATTTGATGCATATTAGCTTGATTCAGACAATAAATAATTTTATAATATTCTTGTTGAGAATGTCATGGAGACTATTTTGACAATACTTATTTATAATGGTGTTAATATCTAGTTTATACCTTGCAAGCACTCTCCATATCTATTTATATTATGGATCACTGGTCATGTGCAATAACATGTAGAGTTGCATAAAAATTTTATTGTATATATAATTGTGGAATTTCATTCATTATTTATAAAAAGGGTATTGTAATTATCGTGATGAAATCCTTCTACTAGTGTATCAAGAAGAATTCAAATTTGAAGTTGTGCAAACCCTCCAATAGAGTTCTATCATGTCCCAAATTTAGCACAACGTTAAAATTTCCCTTAAAAAAATTTAAAAAATTATATTTTTACCCCTCCAATTAAGAACATGATAAATAAAAAGAACATTTAAACATAATGGAAAATTTTTGAATTACATTTCAATATGGATTTCAATTTACAAAGTGTGTTTCTAATAAAATCATCATTTTTGGGGACTAATTCCTAAATTTCTTCAACTAGTTTCCCTTCAATCAAAGAAGCAAACTATGGTATTTAACATCATTAGATTAACATGATTGGTACTAAAAAAAATGAGT
This sequence comes from Pseudotsuga menziesii, assembly GCA_001517045.1. Lineage (NCBI taxonomy): Eukaryota > Viridiplantae > Streptophyta > Pinopsida > Pinales > Pinaceae > Pseudotsuga > Pseudotsuga menziesii. The sequence goes on from LPNX010803394.1 coordinate 34,454, forward strand.
ATTTATATTCTCTTTGAATTTATTCCAAAATAAAACACTAGATGATGATGAGATAAAAATGTCTTCCAAGAAGATGATGCCACATTTGTCTCGACAATTGAGTTTTCGTCTTTAAAATATTTTTCCATAGGATGCTGTAGAAATAATAGCTCCACTGCTATGAGAAAATATGCTAAGAAGAAGAAAATGAAATAGATCTTTCTACTAAGATAATTCTCACAAGCATACAAAGGAAAAATAGAGAGAAGAAAAGAGACTTAATCACATGAGTGAAGAGATGAATATTGGAGTGTATGATGGCATTTAATAATGATGAATAATAGTGTACATAAATAGTATATCCATGGTAGGTAAAATCGATTTGTATGGAGAAAAATCATAAAGCTCATAAATATAGACTTGCCAAATATTATAAACCCCCATAGGTGTGTAATATACCAAATTTTTGACCTGACACTTATGGGCATAATTACCATTGCATGGAATATTGATTTGGTGTTTTATTTTGTATATTGGGCTTAAGACCCCACTGCACATGAGAATGATGATTTGTTTGATATATTGGGCACGATACAAATGCATATGTTTTATGTATATGATTTTATGTGTTGGGCATGGACCCTAAAGCACATAATTGATGAGAAATTTGTGTTGAGCACAAGCTCTAATGAACATGAGCATTTGATGTTTTTGTTGAGGGAGAATCTCTAGAGCACATGAGTATTTGATGTTTGTGTTGAGCGAGAGACTTTGGAGCACATGAGTATTTAATTTTTGTACTGAGTGAGAGGCTCTAGAGCACATGAGTTATGAAATATTTGTCTTGAGCATGAATCTATGAAGTACATAAAATTATAATAATTGGACATGTTGGGCATAAGAATTGGAGCATTCCAAGTTGATGTTGAGCATAAGCTTTGGAAGATAGGATCCTTGGCCATTGTATCCCTAGGTGTATCCTAAAAATACATTCTAGGATCAGTGTTGAGCGAGGAGCTCTGGAATTACACTAAGTTGCAACTCCCTATTTCTTAGTGTTGAGTATGGTCTCTAGAAGAACACTTGGAGTTACTAAAAAATTAATATGTTGAGTGAAAACAAATCTAGTAAAACATTGATAACATGTTACTTAATTTCAAGTCCTTAGATGAAATTTTGAGTTTCTGTATCTCATCAAGTACTGAAGAACTACCATGTTATACAAGTTATTCCAACATGCAAGGAGCTTTAGAGTTTCCTAACCTAGTTTACCTAACCCCTACCTAAAGGACTTAAGAACAAGTGACTATAAGCTAAATACAAAAAGTATCATGTGATTAGGGATCATGATATATGACACCTAAAGTAAAAATGTTAACAATGGTATATGCATATCAAGTTATATACAATGTGAATAAAAGAGTAAGAATAAATATTAATACTAGTAACTATGAATAATAATGAAAGGATCTATGTATTATTATTTATTACTAATATTAATTAAATATTAAATACCTAAAAGTGTAAAAGTAGGAACTAGTCAAAGAGTTCTTAAGTTAAATTAAATAAATATTATTTAATTCACCTAAATCAAGTAAAATTGATTATTTTAAAAAAACAAATGATTCTGGATTTAACTTCCCATTTTCCTAAAGTTTGTCTATAAAGAGCCATGCCAAAGAGATGCTTTGGGATATTTGTATTTTCCATCTATATTACCTGATTGTTTCTCAAAAGATTTATTAGAGAGAATTTTTCCCAGGAGGAAAATCCAACTGGTACAGAACCTATTATACCAGATAGGGAAGCCTTACCTTAGGAGTTATAAGCTACTTGCATGTTGGAACCAGCTCAGGGGGATCCAAATTGAAACGATGAAGAGTTTTGGGTCATGGTTGGCTGGAATGTGGTAGTTCCCAAGTTATTCAATTAACTGAATAGAGGTCAAAAAATGTCCATGTCTCTATTAATGCTATGTGTTTGAGTGTGTAGGGTTCCATCCATTAAAATAGCTTCAAATTGTAGCTATGAGGTTTTTTATATTCCTTACACTTCATACATTTTTGTTATTAAATGAAGGGATTAAAGTATGGAATGAAAATATGAGTATTATCTACCTTATTTAGCTAGGTTAACATAACCTTAAAATAATTGCTAGAGTTATTTTAGTTTACATGTTCATACAAACCCTCCAAATAAATATTATGCTACAAGAGTGTTTTGTTTTCTGAATTGTGATTGTCTAGTTAGGAAAATATATATGTTATTTCTTACTATTGATTTTAGAATGTCACATATACTTTTATCTTTTTTTAAAACCATAGGAAAATATGGTCTCTATTATTTCTGCATTTCTCTTCCATCATTCATATTTTAAATTCAGTCTTTTCTAATGGTGTCTTTTTCTAACTGATTCTAGATTACATAATTTATCTAGATTCCTGATTATTGTTCAAATTTAAATACAAAAGTAAAACAGAGTTTACATATAGATAAACAAATTTATAAAACCCATAGATAAGAGGTCAAATATATAGGTTGAAGAACTCCAAACTAGGATTAGCTAATTTTAAAAATAACCAATCAAATATCCACCAAAAGAACTAATTAAATACACATATACAAAACTATCTCTATCAAAATCCAACTCTACTTTTCCACAGATGACAGATTACATATTTCCAGCACGCTTATTATTATTCCACCCATCAAATCCACTATATACAACTATAGCATAAATATTGTTCATAAACTTAAAACATAAATTAAATACCTTTTCTATGTTGAATCATAAAAAAATACAAATTATCTCAACTAGTATAAACTAACCGCAAAGAATAAAATATATACATAACATAAACCAATTATTTAACCAATATATCCATTTAAAAACCCCAACATTGAATCTTCTTGGCATTGTTTCCAAAATAAAAATATGCATGTTGTGTTCAATAGTAGTCTAAGCATTAGGACAGCCTAGGATCGAATCCTATAGGATTGCAATATTAAAAACAAAAAACAAATCAATTACATGCCCAGGAATCGAATCCTATACATATCAATATTAAATACAAGAATTTATAAACGCTGCAAATTTACATAGAATTATATCAAACACCATATTCACCAGCTACATATTCACATAAGGGACGAGTCACAACTTTTGAAGCTCACGACTGAAAACCCCATCCTTAAAATACTTTTTAAAACTCTACACAGTCACATATTCAATCAAACCTAGAAACAAAATGTGTATGTCACAATAACAAACCATACATTCCACAAATTTAATGCATAAATAGTAAATTAACATAGGAATGAGTTACATAGTGAAATTATAAGAAATGGAAATGTAATTCCAAATATTTGATATCATATAAGTCCAAACACATCACCATTTGATTAAAACATTAAACAATACAATTTAAAATACAAACCAAAATCTATTTACAGAGTCAAGTCTTCATTTGGATAGACACGAATCACCCAACGTATTTACACTTGGAACATCAAGGAACAAGTTAAATACAGCCACATCTCTCCAATTCCCAACACCATACAATGGCCCCAAACCAACTCTGAAAGTCTCCTAACCAAATTTGCACAGATATAAACCCTCCCAAACAAGAGTGCAACACTTTGTCACACATACGCGCAGAGGTTAAGGCCTATGCTTTTCATAGGTATTACCTATTAAAGGGTTGCATAGACAATCCAGATAACCACCATCAATCTAGGAGTTCAATCCACCCATGTCACCTACAAACCAAAAATTCAAATATATGAGGAGTATGTTGAACCTCAACTGAAGGAACAAACAAAACAACGTTGCACAACAGTGTTGAGAGAATACCTTTCGATGTAGGGGAAATTGTTACTCCACACAACATAAACACCCAAGAGACAAAACCACATAGACCACCAAGAGATCCAAATGAATCACACAAACGACCAAGCACATGTTTGAGGCTCGTTTCCCACACTTTCTAAGGGGCCTTAAATGTGCCACCCTGGTCTCCATTATTAATGAAATTCATACCCACATCTCCATTGTCAATCCCATAACAAATTCACATTATCACTAAACCCTCATAGAAACCCTCCTTTGCATCGTTAAACCTTATTTTTATGGCGTATGAAATATTCCATAAAAGGTTTATACATAACCATAGTTTTTCCAAGGACTTATCACAAATTTTTCCATGACATATAAATTAATCCTTAAATCCTAGGCTTTACACCTTAAAAATTACATGTTATAAAATAAATATCAAGTGGATAAGAATATCATAACCTCAAAACATAATAATAGTGGCAACCATAAATATTTAGGTCATACACACCCAACTCTGCGTAAACATAGAAAGTAGGTATAGTTAGGCCATGACTTTAGTCCTCTTATCTTTGGTATGCATAGGATAGTGTAGCATAGTTATCAAATTGTAGGATGTTACGTTTCACTGTTGTAGATAAATTCTATCACTAAAGTAACCTGCACAAAAGTGGAAGCTTGCATTAGTTTTCAATGAACTAACTAAACCCTGTAAAAGCGGGAGGAACCTCTTTACCTCTCTAAATAGTCCCTCAAGGGATACAAACCCCACCACTCCAGCCCTTGAAAGTTAAAGGAAAGTACGAAATTTTAACTATAAACGAAGTACCAAACAGATAAATAAAAGGTAAGCCATAACTGAACCAATATATGCAAATGTATTTAAATGGTAAACACCAACAAGGTAATCATATAGAAAATCCAAGGAACTTAACCATAGCACACAACCATATCAACAATACATAGGAAAATAAATAAAGAGGGAAGGACAACTTGTGACACTTTGATCTAGTAAATAGTGATAGACAATTTCCACAAAAGATAAGTTAATGTCCATCATAGGTAGCATTTTACTAGACTACAATTTTTTTTAATTTTCGAATTTTGGGGACATTACAAGGTGGCTAAAGAACATCCCAAATTCGTCAAGGAACTCACGAATTAATAAAATCATGAATGAGTTGTCAAGGGTTCTGAAAAAACATGCTAATCCTGGAAAATAGAGAGAAAATCATGGAGAATGGGTTTGAAACAAAAGATACCAGTTTGCTAGTTAACTTACCTTATCCAGAGAAAAGCTGGATAAAATCATAATAAGGAAGAATATACAGAAAAGTGCAGTTACTAATTCTGGCCCTGTCCATAAAGTGGTCAAGATTAACCCATAATTAGAAATAAATAATTCTCGGTGTATAGATGGCATGTGTTGACTTTAAGGTGCAAGTGGATGCCAACTAATTAGCTAGTGGGTAGGAATTTAATCAAATAATGATTAAATATGTTATCCTAAGTTATGAGTGGGTTTAATAATATCCCAACAGCCCCCTTTAAGTCTAAATTTAAGATAGTATGTCAAAAATATAGGTCTATATAGGGCCCAACAACAAGGTTATGATCACCCTTTAAAAATTATTATGTCCAAAAAAATAGAGGAAAGAGTTAAAGCCACATGGGGAAAATCCTCCCTCAAGATAGCACATGAGAGGAAAAGAAAAATTGTTCTTTATGCTGCTCCAAACTAAATGATGATGTCTAGAGGAATCTTATTCTTGGGAAGAAGATAAATCTGTTCACCTAGATCAAGGACAGTTGCAAGATGGAAACTAGGGCCATGTACAACAAATGAGATCCAACGATGTGACATCTCTTGAGAGTTTCAATCATCTCCAATATAATGTAATTACTTGAACTTCAAACCAATACAATGAAATTATCTCCAGATAGGTGAAATAAGATTCCAAGCGAATGTATGAGGTCTCCAACTTCATTTACACAGAGAGGATGTGTGCAAGTGATCATGTAAGAACATATAAAATGCATACGATAAAAGAGTGTGAATGCATGGGCTCCATGGGTTGATCTAAACTCCAAAGAATCCAAAAGAACACATATAAGGATATCGATAGACTCATGGGAATAAATTGATGGTGAATCCTCTCTATAGAAGTATGAAAGGAGGAAGGAAGGATATGTTCAAAATATTCAAAGAGGCTCTGATTATTGATGCCAATAACAAAGGAGGAGATGTATGGTAAGTGGAAAGACACTAATAGGACTTGATAAGGCTAAGAAAACATCCTGGAAGTCACCAGGTTACACACCATCAATGAGAGAGTTGTGCACAAAATGTGAAGGATCTCGCTCATATATCTCGCAATCGAAGATAGAAGATATAGAGAAAGCTGAAGGGGTGAATGGATAAATATCAATATCAATAGAATCTCCACCTATCCTTATTTTTCATCATTAGCATATTCAAGAGACACAAAAAAAGATTGCCCTTCAATATTTGCTTCTTCATTGAAGGAGGAAGCATTCGAATCAAATATGGTAGCAGCAACATAAAATGTATGAGAAACTTCTTCATGGGACAATGTATAGGACAAGACATCTTGAGAGAGAGAACATGAGGATATGTTGGGTTCACTCCATGCTTCATCTTCTACTTCATGCACACCAAAATATTTTTCCAAATTTTTCCAAAGCTCAAATGGATATGCAATAGAATCTATGAGATGATGTATATTTGGAGACATTTACAAGCACATGATTCCATAAGCTCTATCACAATTGTTAATCTAGTCAATATTATCTTCATAATACTAGGGTACACTCAATGCATAATGAAGACTTCAAAGAGACATTGCCTCTTCGAGTATGTGCTCATCTTGGGCTTCTAATCAGCATAGTTGAAAGGAAATAGTAGAGGAACATTTGAATCCAAATAGAAGTTATTGATATCCTCTAGGAGATACTCTCTACATCCTAAAAAAAAAACTATGAGAAAATCTTGTAAGCTTAGACCAAGCTCTTCTTCACGGAGGGATAGGAGACTAGATGTGCTCTGCTGGAGAGAACAAATAGCTCCTCAACTCTATAGAACTTGATCAAACTTACGCTCTGATACCAAGAAGAAATAATATCTCCTATTCTATGAGAAAATATTCTAATAAGAAGCACATGAAATGGATCTTTCTATTAAGATAATGCTCACAAGCATACACACGAAAAATAGAGAGAAAAAAAGAGACTGAATCACATGAATGAAGTGATGAATATTGGAGTGTACCCTCCCATTGAATAATGATAAATAATAGTGTACATAAATAGTACATCCCTCATAGGAAAAATGGAGTTGTAAGGATACAACTCATCAAGCTTATAAAGGTAGACTTACCAAATATGATAAACCCCCATAGGTGGATAAAGCACTTCCCAAAGTTGTCAAGAACCTCACGAATTAGCAAAAGAATGAGTGCATTGTTAAGAGTGAAGGAAAAACATGCTAATCCTGGAAAATGGCGAGAAAATAATGGAGGGTGGGCTGGAAACAAAAGATACAAGTTTCCTAGTGAACTAACTTTACCTTATCCGCATAAAAGATGGATAAAATAAGAATAAGGAAGAATCTGCAGAAAAGCGCAATTACTAATTCTGGGAGTCCATAAAGTCATCAAGATCAACACAGAATTAGAAGTAAATCATTCTTGGGGTATAGATGGAATGTGTTGACTTTAAGTTGCAAGTGGATGCCAACTAATTAGCTAGTGGGTTGGAATTTAATCAAATAATGATTAAATATTTTCTCCTACGTTATGACTAGGTTTAATAATATCCCAATAGATGGAAACCTAGATACAAAACCACTATTTACATATTCAACAATAGACTTAAATCCCAGTTACAATGAGTAGAGAATCTATGAGCCTAGTAAATGAGGATCAAGAATGGGAAATTGACCCATAAAGGAAATTGTCTTAGTATTGGATTACATGGCATCACTCTATCAGTCTCCAACAAGATGCAATAGTGCTAGGAAAGAGATTCACAGAGTGGGATGTGGAAGGAATCCTAGAGGAAATCCATGGTCTAAAAACATTAATACTTCTCAAGATGTTCAACTATAGTCGGTTTTGGTATTGTTGTCAAGGATGGAGCATCAAAATATTCAGGTACTAGAAATGGTGCATGGGAGTTATTAACAATGTTCTTTGTAGGAAATTGACTAGCATATCATATAACAACAAAGGAAAACATACAAGGGTGATGGGAAATATCTTCATGGCTTCAGCAAGAGGATGAATATGAAAAATGACAAAGGGTAACAAGGGATGTTACATATTCTTATTATAGGAGAGGAAACTATGACGGGTTTGCATTACGCA
>LPNX010803394.1:43456-66238 GCA_001517045.1 Pseudotsuga menziesii
TCCACCAATTTTGATATTGTATAGATATAGAAATGAGATTGGATTGTTGTGAAATAATATGTGTTCACAAAGCTTGGAATACTTTAAGCATAAGAAGATATCTGTATATAATTTATCGAAACAATAAGAGTGTTATTTTACCATATTTTACTATAAATGTATTATAAATCGCATACACATAGTTTTAAAAAAAATAATAGAAAAGAGTTATTAATATTATTAAAAATATTTTATGGTGTTTAATTTATTAATATCATAGAAAACATGATCTCTATGGATATAATTGTAGTTACATGATACAAAATTTGTAGATTAGCAGGTTTTGGTGTGAAACATCAATTCTCATATTTTCTAAGCATTTTACTAATGACTAGACTATCACTATTTTACATTCTTTGTTAAATTGATCTCTTGATGTGGTTTCCTTTTACATGCTTTTCCTTCCCCGTTACTATTTCATTGGGTTTTCCACTATCCAATGCTACAAATGAATCAGTAGCCCTTGCAATCCTACTGGGATCATTACTAGCACTATACTATAGTTTATTTATCATCTTGTTTGCTTATACTAAGATGTGTTAGGAATGTTGTTGTTACAACTTTACAATATGATATAAAGGGGGTGTTAAAAACAGGTTGATAAAATATATACCTACAATATGTGATGAAAGTAATGGTTTTATTAACTGGAAAGGTATATTGTGAGAGGGGTTCAACAATACAATTTGAGGAAGTATTTTCTAATATTTAGTGAAATTAGGAAATTCTTTAATATCTTATCAATGCACTTGCTATGTAACAAGTTAGTTGAGTAAACCCCAGTGTTGGAAATGAAGGATTAAGAAATAAAATGAACAATAGCTAGATACTAATGAAGGATCCATCATTTGGGTTCGGCAACTAGGATATGGTAGAGAAGGGATGGTTGATCTTTCCATAATGTCGCATGGACTCACATGGAATCATTGTGGCTTCACACAAATGATCTAATTCAAGTATTTTTTGAATCGATTTATTTATATCTTGATGTTTCCAAAATTTTGATTCGATTTGTTCCTTTTTTATGTTTCTAATTTTTGAAATCCACGTGTTTCAATGTTTTTCGGAAAATCAAATTGTTAAGTAAGACGTGGGATTCCATTTTAGGTTTTCAACTTCTGTATAGATTCTATATAATATGCTAAGTAGAAATGTGAAATACATTTCATATACATAAATAGTTTTTGTTTTATGTTTTTTCTCTTAGTTTAATATTTATGATATACCTTTAATAGATATTTATAAAGATTTATAAATATAGTAATTAATTTAATGTTTAGTATTTGTTTGTACAACGGCTATTTAACTTGTAGTTGCTAGCTATAAATCTTTATTATATGGGATAGATGATGTTCTCCCATATATTTACTGTAAACACATCAATGCATATATTATTTAGTATTAATTGAAATTAGAAGCTTGCACTTTAAAGAAATAAAAAAGTAAATACATATTTTTTACTTCCATTTTTGTTTATATTAAAAAATAAAAATAAAAATATTTTCATTTTTTTTTAAGGTCAATTTTTATTTAAAGCAAAAAATTTTAATTTATGTTTTTTCCTTCCATTTTCTAGGATTGGGCCCACATGATCGGTATGGCGACTTATCGGGCCTCTGAAAGAGGGGATTATTAATTTTTCATTACTTAAAAGGCCCATATGCAGGTTATGGCAACCAATGTTGGAATTTGACGGGAAAAATGATCATGGTGGGGCATTTTCACCGTCAAATATGGATAAAAATTTTAGTAGATCGTTTTTGTGAAGGGTAGATTTATCATTTAAATCTATTTTTCAATGGCAATAATAATTTAAAAAAATTATTATATTACTACTATTTTTGAAGGGCAACAAAATTACTAAAACTTCATTATAAATTACTACTAGTAAATTAGTAATATGAATGCTTTTATCTTATTATTATATAAAATTATACTTTCCAAATTCCAATCTACTTTGAGTTTAGTTTCACTAAAAGGAAAAATATTAAGTTAGTATTATTTCCATTATCCATGCTTTTCTCTTTTATAAGTTTTCCTGATTTTTTTTAAAGCAAAAAAGGTTATTTAACAATGACTTTTCTATTATTTTTTTATTTTTTTAGTATTATAATTAGCATCTACATAGTACAAATTTCAGTGCTCAATTCTCAAGTAAATGAAGGCTGGAGCTAGAGCCTAGAAGCCCTTGGAGTTGGAGAGTGGGACTAGTCTGGACCTCTGGACACACATTCTTGGAAAAATTATCAAGATTCAAAGATACTGCTAGTAGAATTTTTTAGTTTAGATTTAAAGATTTGTTTCAAAATCAATTAATTTGTTTAAAATCTACTATGATTGTCTCTATATTTTCTCTAATGTATATATATTTAAACTCCATACTCAGAGTTTATAGTATATGGTTGAGAATAAAAATACATACAATAACAACCTATATCAATAATATTTCTAGACAATTATGGTGAGTTATCCAATGTGTCTTGGTTAATTTTAGCAGAGTATTATCTCTAAATCAAAATTCTTTAGGAACTGCTGAGTGCAAAATGAAAATAACATAATATATCCAAGAGAAGAAGTTCGTGACGGCTGTGAAATTGGTCCCAGTTTGGCTTGTATGTGAACTCGGTCATTTACTTGTGTAAATATTTTAGCCTAAGGTTGCCTCCGCCATACTCCTTCACAACTTCTTTGTGCCCGTTTTTATTTTTATTTTCCACTAATGGACGGATGATACCGATTGACTTGGCCAAGTTTACATTTCTTGGCCTGTAACCATCCACTGGTATCGAAAATTTAATTTAATCTTCCCTCGGTATACATTATGTAGCCTACCATTGATGACCATCCATAAAATTTGACGTGCAACATCTCTTTATCCCTCTGTTCATTATTAATGATTATTGAGTTACGGGTATATAGCATACTGTAGTAGCCAGCTACCGTGGACGACTATCCAAAATATTACCACCTTCGGGTCTATAATATACCTTCGCTTGCTTTGTTGACTAGCCAAAATTTGACCTTTCTTAGACCTTGGTCTGCTTCAGCTGGCCAGATGATTGTACAATTGTTATAAGTTATTCTGTTTTCGTTTCACAGTAAAGCTCATCTTCTGGTTTTGTTATCAATTTGGTGGGATGGATACTGGAGTGTTGTTTTGGTATTTTGCAGTGTTGGGATCACTATTTGCACCTATTTGTTTTTGGACGATAGGATAGCAGATTGTACCATGATAGATATTAATAATGACAATTTTTTATTTTAATATAAAAATGCCCAAAAAAAAGATATTATTTAAAAAAGGTTAACAAAAATTAATTATTGAAGGGTAAATATTTTTAGCAAACCTTCAGGTTAAACTTTTTAGCAAATCTTCATTCTCGAAGAGTAAAATTTTAAACAAACGTTCATGACAGACATCATAAAATATCAAAACCTTGAAAAATAATATTTATATTTTGACTAGTAAAACAAAAACAAAATTTCAGCACTGATGACCACCATAATGGGCCTTTAAAAGAGGGGATTATTTTTCTTTTCATGACTTGAAAGAGTGCTCTTCCCCGTGTATTTTAGTGTCCGGGCCTACCCCAAATACTATGCCCCATCTTATCCATCATAATGGGCCTTTAAAAGAGGGGATTATTTTTCTTTTCATGACTTGAAAGAGAGGATGATGAATAGGTAACTAGAAAATGGAATACCAAAAGCACGGTATCTATTCTGGTGCTGTTGGCATTCCTTTTTCTATTCCCGTGCTATTGGCATTACTTGAAAAACTCACCGTAAGCACCTATATAAATAAATTCGCTCATAGATCTTTCGTCCAATCGATTTTAGATTTCAGACTTTTCTCCCGCAATCTCTTTGTTCACACTATAGAAAGTCGTTTATGTTTAATCAGACCAGCGGGTAGACATGGCGAAGAATTCCACCGTGACATTGAAGAGCTCAGATGACGAATTTTTCGAAATCATTGATTCTGTCGCCTGCAAATCTGAGCACATCAGGGAGATGGTCGAGGATATGGACACCGCCGATGCCATTCCTCTCTATAACGTTTCTGGCAAGATACTTTCGAAGGTCCTCAAATACTGCAAGTACCACGTCGACGCTGAGAATCCCTCGGACGAGAATTCAGCTCTTACTGATGACGAAATCAAGGCCTGGGATCAGGAATTCGTTAAAGTCGATCACGCCACTTTGTTCGACCTCATTATGGTATTCTCTCTTAAACCCTCGTTTAATTGAGAATTTGATCCTTAGGTATTGTTTCACTACTCAATTTAATTATTGTTCCGAATTAGAAATTCGATTGCTTGCTACTATCTCCTAAAAAACAGTAAAATAGGGATTCCATGGATTATTTTTTAAAAACTTCACTAAATTATGGATTCCATGGTTTGGTATTTTCTAAAAAGTCTCATTGGCTCTGTATTTTCTAAGAAACTTCGTATAAGTAATTATGGCTAAGAGTTTCTCCTTCATCCCCTCGACTTGCCTTTGGGCACCTATTTTGAGTGCTTTCTTTGGTAACCTATTGCAGGGAACTGGGAGTAACCCTTTCTCTCATGCATTCTGTTTTGAGTCTTTGGAGTTTTGAAATTGTTTTTTAATACATTTTAGGGTCAGTAAATTAGTTTTATTAAATTTGTAGGTATCTCTTGCAACTCATGTTGAACCTATGTTGTTGGTTTTTGCAACCCAGTTGGAGGTATTCTGAAGTGGTGAATTTTGGCTTATTGAATTTGAGGGGTCGAGGGGTTTAGATGGATAATTTTTGGTAACCCAATTATAAGACTTCTTTTTATTTCCTAGTTTGATTATGTTTTGGTTGATTTTCTATCAGGATTTTAGATAAAGGGTTGTTTTATAGAATATTCTAGAATATCAAAATTGCAGTGTTATTATAATTTTTCATATTCTTTTAAAATTTTAGAATTTTATATTTTTTCATATTTTTCAAAAACTTGGATTCCATGGTTTGGTATGTTCTAAAAAGTCTCATTAGCTCTGTATTTTCTAAGAAACTTCGTATAAATAGTTATGGCTTAGAGTTTCTCCTTCATCCCCTGGATTTGCCTTTGGGCACCTGTTTTGAGTGCTATCTTTTGGTAACCCTATTGCAGGGATTGGGAAAGTGGGAGTAACCCTTTCTTTCATGCATTCTATTTTGAGTCTTTGGAGTTTTGAAAAACATGAGTATCTATAAGGAAATCTTTCTATTTAGATATTGTATTTATTTGAGCTCAATAAATTAAATTATTATTTTTAAAATCTATATAGATTTTTTTAAGTTTAGTTGTTGTGCCTTTAACTTCTACAATATTTTTGTTATTTGCATGCTTTTGTTTAATATTGTTGTGTACATGTGCTTTCTTGTCCAAGTTATAGAAATTTTTGTACATTTTATTGAAAATTTGGCTTCTTATTTTTTTTGGATTTGTGTAGGCTGCAAATTATATGAAAATAGAAGATCTTTTAGATCTTACATGTCAGACGGTGGCAGATATGATCAAGATGAAGACCCCTGAAGAAACAAGGAAAATTTTCAACATCCAGAATGATTTTACTCGTGAAGAGGAGGAAGCAATTAAACGAGAAAATCAGTGGGCATTTGAATGATAGGGTTATTATTTGAACTATGGTTTGATCTTATTGAAACATTTAGTTGAATCATTTCGTGAAGACCTAAAAGCAGCTCATGCAATGGTTTGGGTATTTGACCTTTTGAAATTTTGATAAATATTGCAAATACTTTTGTTAACTTGGCTTTATTTTATTTATGTGGGATTAGTATTTTTGTTTCTTAGTGAAGTTATTTATATACGAAGTATGATTCTAGGAATAGAAAGAATTGCAATATTTGAATTTTGTAGCATTGAAATAACCAAGGTGGTAGTATTTTGTTCATTGATGGATAATGTTATTGATGTGGTGTCAAAAAAACTATACTTTTAAATTTCATGTCTCTCTTCTATGAAAATAGATTTGATTGAAGTTAGTGATTTTTTGTAAGCTTTACTATCTTATGAAAAAACATAATGTTCCTACTAGTCTTTTATTACTCCTTGATCCTAGTTGTATGCATCAATCATACATATAACATTTTGAAATAGTATACATGATATTAATTTTCTTCTGGGCATGGTAGGATTTACGATGTTATCTAAAATGTTACTAGTTTTTTTATTTAGTAGATTTTATTATTCTTTGATCTTACTGGTATTATGTATTATTTCTTGATCTCATGTTACCCTTTAACTATACATATATCAATCCTATTTGGTAGACTGGATTTCTTATTTGTCTAGATTTGTGGATTTAATCTTTTAATTTTATGGGATACAATGAGAGTATCAATTCATTCTTTATGAATATTTAAATCATAGCCAACAATTACTTGTTTATCTAGATTTAAAAATTCATACTTTGTGTTTTTCATTCACATATATAAGTTTTTACTTTCCCCTTTAATTTTGCATGGATTGCGCCCTTGGTCAAAATTAATATGACAGGAGCATGGGATGAATTCACTTCTATGTTAGTTGTTAGAATCCATTTATTCCATAGTCAGAATTTATGTCATTTCATGCAATTTTATTTCTTATTGTTGCTACTAATTTATAAGGGTGTTCCTACCAAGACATAATTATTCAGAAGCAATTTCTTGGTTGGTGTTTCCATTTCCTACCTTTGGTTGGCAACAATGAGTTTATATTTGGGATTGTTATTTTTTAAATGATGTTTGGAGTTAGTTCAATATAAGCATACAATCATTTTGAAGGGGAGGTTGCATTGGAGAGATATATTATGGGGTGATTCCATATCTTTGCTCATGTCATCTGTTGATGGTGGCTGCTATTTCTCACTCCTCATCAGTCTAACCATCATCCCCGTCGGTGGTCCTAAACATGGTAAGGTACCGACCTCTATTTAAAGTTGAAATGGTTTTATGTTTGAAAAATGGGTCTGGTTGAGGGCTTAGCCCTTGACCCTTTGGTAAACACTGAGGTCATGAAGTCTTAACCAAACAACCCATG
Organism: Pseudotsuga menziesii; assembly: GCA_001517045.1. Taxonomy (NCBI): domain Eukaryota; kingdom Viridiplantae; phylum Streptophyta; class Pinopsida; order Pinales; family Pinaceae; genus Pseudotsuga; species Pseudotsuga menziesii. The sequence continues at coordinate 50,539 of LPNX010803394.1, forward strand.
AAACCATGTAGAAGTTACGGTGGATCCAACAAACATTGAAACCACCATAGTGGAACCAACAGAATACCAAAGTGTCACAAGAGAAATCCAATAATAGAGCTCAAATGTAGAGCCAACACATCAAATTGTTCAACAACACCTCACCAACTTTACGTTGAATGGGGAGAGGCTTGGGTCCTCCACATGTGCCCAAAAACCTTATTTAAGCATAGTTCTGATCCATAAAAACCATAGTTCGACATGCATTTTTGGCACATTTCCCAAGGTACATACATCAAATCATTCTGCATGGATCTCAAGGTGGAATTGCAATCTCTATAGTCCATACAGGAGGGATATAGGGTGTTCTCGATTTGTGTTCCATAGGAGACCTTAAGCAAATGTAGTTGAGTTTAAACTCATTTTTCTTGAAATTTCAAGAGGGCTGTAATGGTGCTATATGTTTCTGCTTTTAACGGACAAAAAATAGAGATGGATCCATAAAATCATGTATGTAATCTTTTGAAGAATTAATAATCATGTAATCATGTATGTAATCATTCTCATTGAAAGTGGCTAGGAGATGTAGCCCAAGATGGGTCAACTCTATTGTCAGTTGTTTTCTATCAATGTCATGGTTCACATATTGTTTAATTGGTTATGTGTATATTTTTAAGATTTACAATTTCAACTTTATGGCCTTTTATGAGGTTTTAACATACAAATTTCACATGCAATTTCTTAAACCTTTCATGAGGATGCTAGAAATCATGAAGGATATTTATTAAGATTCGAAGAGAGGTGTACAAGGTGGTCCATCTCATGCTGAAGGTAAAAAAGGAGGTGGTGAGGAACTTTCTAAAACTCTACCATGTTCACCTTCTTATCTCAATGGTTCTTTACATTCTCCATTCAAAAAGAAAAATAAACTTGATGGAAAATTGCTTTAATGTGCCTCAATTAAAGATTTATATTAAGTTTGAATGAACTATTTACAATGTAGAACTTAATGATGATAAAAAAAGAGAATTGGATCCGTTAAATACATCTTTATTGTAGGATTAAAATTTTTACTGAATATACCATAAAAATTCAATTATCTTCTCTTGGACTTAGAGGAAGTGCTCTCATATTGTGGGAGAGAAGATATCAAGAGGATCTTACCACATAAGGTAAATTCATATCATCTCAGTATGAGTTCACTTTAGCATTAAAAAATTTTAGTTTTATCCATTGGCATACAAGCAACAAGCTTTGATGGACTGGAAGAACTTGAGGCAAGGTTAGGGAAAATGTTTGCAGGAATATGCACAAGAATTCAAGGAAAGATGTTTGGTTCTTTGTATACCACTCCACAATCAAGAAACTCTTCTCAATTTTATAATAGGATTACATAGTTATTTACTTCATATGATACTGATTTAATCTGAATAACCTTGATGAGGTATGTGTTCAAGTGACTTATATGGATTCCTAAGGCAAGAATACAAAAGAGAATGTTTCCAAGAAATATTCGAAACTTGATGGAAATAACTTCAAAGGTAAAAGGAAATTTAAAGATACAACTACTATGAAGAAAGAAGGAGAAAAAACCGGATGTACTCATTATCAAAAAAAAAGGTCATGATGCTTCCAAATGTTGTAAAATTCTTTCGGAACTCAATCCTGTGAAGTTTTGGAATAAAGAACACAAAAAACTATTGTTACAAAAATCCAACATAATTTGGGATTTAATTATGAGGATAAAACTAAGGTAGTTGCTACAAGCAGTAAAGGTAAACATCCTTATATTTGTGTCTCAAAGAATGAACCTATTGTTGATGAAAGAAAAAAGAGTGACATATTTCATAATAGAGTAATATCTAAAAATAGAACATTGATAGTCTTTATATTGGATCATAAGAAAATATCAATTTAGAATAAATAGTTTAGAAATTACACATGGAAACTAAGTTACACCCTAAACCATATCCACTTGGATGGGTATGTGATAATGCAAATTTGAAACTTACAAAACAGTGGAGACTGTGATTTCTAAGTGACTTCTATATTTTTTTGTGAAGTAGATATAGATGTCGTCATGTTGGATATATGTGGTATTTCGGTGGTTAGTCTATATCTTTACAATAGAAAGGATACCTTTTATAGGGAAGATAATAGGTATCATCTCACAAAATATGGTATTGAATATATTATTCGTGCACATCGCATGAAAACTGATCTTTACTTAGTTTTTGCAAATCAAATGAAGATGTTGGTAAATTCTAGTAAGAACTTTGTCCTTCTGATAGTTAAAGAAAACTATGTTGAACAAACTCAATTTTTAAAGGGATGTGTTCCAAAATTTAAAAATGACTTGCTTAAACTGGTATGATATTTTGTTTCAAGAACCTAAAGGGTTACCTCCTAAAAGATAAATTCAACATGAAATTAATTTATAGTAGGATGCACCTCTTCATAATATTTTTATGCACATCTCTTCCATAATTTATAATGCAGAGATAAAGAAGAAGGTTCACGAATTGCTTGTGAGAGGGTGCATTCGACCATGTTCCTCTTTGTGTGGTTAACCAATTGTTTTACTCCATAAAAAAGATGGCTTTATATATGTGTGTTGATTCTAAAGCACTGAACAAAATCACAATTAAGAACATGTATCCTCCTCTACAAATTGATGATCTGTTGGATCGGTTTAATAATGCAATATTTTTCACTAAGTTAGAATTAGGAAGTGGCTATCATCCAATTCCTACTCATGACAATGATATTTGGAACAATGCTTTCAAAACTAAATAGGGATTGTATTAATGGATGTTAATTCCATTTGGGATTTGTAATGCAACCGCAACAATTATGAGGGTCATGAATGATGTGTTTGGTCCCTTCAGTAATGACTTCATCATAGTATACTTAGATTATATTTTTATTTTAGTCGTTCTTTGGAAGAGCATGTCAAGCATGTAAAATAGGTATTGGACGTACTTTTAAGGGAAAAATTGTAATTAAATATGTAAGTGTAAGTTTGGAAATACACCTTTAGTTTATCTAGGTTACATTGTAGGGATGTTGAGCTGAAGATTGATCTCTCTAGAGTGAAGGTCATTATAAATTGGCCTAAGACAAGTAATGTGACTAATGTAACAATATTTTTTGGAGAAACCAAGTACTAGGGAAGTTCAGTGTGAACTTCTCCTTCAAATATTCTTCGTCTCATGCTTTGAGAAGTGTGAACAATGTTTTCGATAGGAAGGAAAGGAACAAAAAAATTCAACACACTAAAATAAAATATCAGCACAACTTTATTACTTGCACTTCCAAATATACAATAACCATTTGAGATAGAAACCGGTGATAGTGGTTATGGAATGGGTGTAGACTTAATGCAACATAAGAAACAAATATGCTATCATTTTGAAACCTTCTCTAAAACTATAATTAATTATCCTAGCTATGAAAAAGAGTTGTACTCACAAGTACAAAGTGTAAAGAAGTTGAAACATTAGAAAAATTACCTAATGTGTAAATAAACAATCATACATACTGATCATCAAGTACTACAATATCCTCAATCACAAGTTAAGCCACAACATACAATGCATTTTAGGTGGATGGGTTTTCTACGACAGTTTCATTTGGTTATTAAGCATAAGAAAAGAATTCATGACAAAGTTGCAGTTATGTTATCTAGACCTCCAATAAATGTTTATATTGTCATTCATTAGAGGAAATTGGGGGTCTAAAATGGGCCTTATAAGAAAACGTGCCAACAATAAATTTTGTGAGTTGGAATTCAAGAATCAATAGAATTTCAATAAAATGAGTCAACCATAATGGTTGAATTGACATATTTGTCATAAAAGAAAACTAATTTTTTATTCATATTTTTGACATATCTCCCCGTGTTTTTACTCAAATTTCAGGAGGGACATCTCTTTGGATGTAGAATTTAATTCCACATCCAACAAGTACCCACACTACATACTTTTGACAGACCCCTCTACCCCAAAAATAAGAAATACCTAAAAAACCGTGATGATGATGTCATCATCACATTTTTTCAGGAATTTCTTGTTTTTGGGGAAGCAGATTCTATCAAAAGTATGCAGTGTGGGTACTTGTTGGATGTGGAATTAAATTACACATCCAACAAGCTCTCTCACTCAGAATTTGAGCAAAAATACAAGGAGATATGTCGAAAATACGAACAAAAAAAGTAGTTTTCTTCATTCTTCCTCCAAAATTGATAACTATTATTTTATTATTTTAACTATTATTTTATCATTTTCCTTAGGAGGCCCATTTTAGACCTCAAATTTCCTCTAATGCAACAAAGTCCTTTGGTACATTCAAGCTATGTTGAACAATATGCTAAGGATGAAGAATTTAAAGAAGTATATCGATCAATAACATATTGTTGGGGTAGTTTCGGTTGACCCAACTTCATCTCCCTTTCTCATCAATAAATCCCAATATATCTTCCTGACGAAGTAGGAATCTATCAACAACACCTGCAACACATATGAGGTCTTACCCAATATATCTTATGTGGAATACCAGAACCACGTTTCTGCAAATATATCGAGGATTTCACTCTTACAACGACATCATATCACTCAAACGATACCGAGAAATATACTTTTATTTCCATTCATTCGTTCATGATAATCATATACCATTCTATCGACATATATAAAAACATATAACATAAAGCATTAACACATATTAACTCAGTACAGGTGCGACACATATACTAAGTTCATTCACCATCAATTCTAAGTGACACTTTAAGATAAGCTCAGTTACATTAAATATACATTCAAAATAATACAAACATTAAAACAAACAAAGGCAATATATAACATGGAAATCCATCGAGGAAAAACTGCAAAGGTGTTATTCATTTGGCATGAGAATTCATTTGGAACATTTGGTCTGCGCACTCAGCTTGCAGACTCTTCCTTTGATAATATTTACAATTCATACATTCATATATCATCTCATGCTCTCTCTCTCTCTCTCTCTTAATAGTCAATCCACACACAACCAGGATCAATTATCTCCTTTCCTTCAACTACTCAACTCTCTCTATTACAAATCAACAACCACCAACCAACCTGCACAGAGCTTGGGTTCATGCTTTTATAATTCTTCTAAATGTATTTTTATTTCAATACATTCAGTTACATCCATAAATAGGCATTGTCAGCCAAAAATACAATCATTCTTTATTACTAAAATCAAGATTTTAGTCTAACTAGATTTTCCCCAAAATTAGTCGAATGCTGCATCTCGACTTTCTTTATTCCTCTTCTGTCATGGCCCCTTCCATCGTGTCTCCTTCCATCACAAATTTTCCTCATATTGTGACTACAATTTTCATCTTTCTAATCATTATTCTCATTCTTTATTCTCATATTTTCCTAGGGCCAAGAGGCACGAATATCAAAATGAAGAATTGAATTATCATATACATGACGCGTTGTTGTATCATCTTGGAAAAATAAGTATTCCACAAAGTGAAATAGTGAATGTGATAAGTGAATCTCATACTTCTCTCATTTCAGGATATTTTGGAGCAGGAAAAATAGTAACACAGTTACAAAAGTTTTGTTATTGGCCTCGAATGAATGATACTGTGCCCAATTATGTAAAAGGATGTGCCATATGTACAACAAATAATCCAAGTAATAGGAAGTCAGGATTGTATACTCAAGTTTCAGTTCATTCTCATCCATCATAAAGTTTTTCAATAGATTTTTTGGGAGGGTTACTAATGTATAGAAAGGGACATGATTACTTGTATGATTTTGTGGATAGGTTGAGTAAAATGTGTATTATCATGCCTTACAAAAAAGCATATCATGACTGATATGATTGCTCATTTGTTTTCCAAAATGTATGTGTCCATTTTGGACTATCTACTTCTATTATATATGATATCCCTCTTCCTTGTGAAATTTTGGTCATGTTTATGAGAACTTATGGACATAATGCTAAAGAAAAGAACAACATTTCATCCACAAATTGAGAGACAAATTGAAGTGGCCAACCAAACCATTCCACGTGTTTTTGAGGGTATTGTTTCAAGCATCGTAAGATTTGGGATGAATTGTTGCCTTATGTTCAACATCCCTACAATAGATCCATACACCCTTTAACACTTAAGTCTCCATTTGAGACATGTTTTAGGTATTTTCTAAAGTCTCCCTTAGACTTTGCTTTAGGGGTGAATTCAATGGGATATGGAAAAGTTTATGTAGATAAATCTTGGAAGTTTATTAGAAGATCTAGTTGGTTCTTCAAATAGTGCAGGGACAATTGGAATCAAGTCACGACAAGTATAAATAAATGCGAGACAATCATTAGGTGGATCATCATTTCCAAATTGGTGATCGAGTAATGCTTCATATCAGCTAAGACTGACTCCAAGGTGAATGTAGAAAGTTGAAACCTATTAGGTATGTACCTATTGAGGCCTAGAAATTCGCAAGCAACAATAGCAAGGGATTCTACCTAGTCAACATTCCCAATTAGCCCATGACTGTTTGGTGTAGGGAATCCGTTCGGTTTGCGGTCCGGCTATCGTAGGTCAAGTAACAAAAATAAAAGGTTTTACCAGTTTCGGCCTGATCCCCTGTATATATTTTTGTAATTTGACTTTAAGGATGATATGCAAGTTCCTATATAAGATGCAGATTGATAGAGAATGCAAGGAGTATTGACAATGTGATGTGCAGGTTCTTACCTCTCGTCTTAAACTCTCATGCATCTAAATCACACACACATCAATAAATTAAAACTAACTACCTAACCTATCCCTATGGAGAAATCTTATTAGTTATTAATGAGCAATGTATTTTGTGCATGCGTTGTAAAAGAAATGACAGATAGATGATGCTTCTTTCCAAAACACATAGACATTTAAAGATATTTAACAACCAGATAGCCAATTGCTTATGAACAACATTCATCACTTATAGTGGAACTTTTCATAAAATGAACCAGGGATCACTCAGACAAGAACTTAGGTTCAAAAATTTAGAACGATCTCATAGTTAATGGACAAAAATCCGAAAACAAAATAGTTCCCCTTCAACATTGTTCATTTATCATATTTGAACATTCCACACAACACCTTCTCCAACGGGAAAAATTTGCAATTTCTTATTGTAAAACGAAGTAGTTCCTCTTACAAACAATAGTTCACAAGTTTTTCAAGGGAAAAATCCCCCACTTCCCTCTAACTTTCCTATCTTTATACAAAAAACCCCCAAAACCTTTGGGTTCCCCTTGCCCCTTGACCTTTCGGTTTCTCAAAACATTTTAATCTCATAGTTTTGTCAGTTTGTGAGTGCTCATGATTCGTATAATGTGTTACATTTTTGGATTTCAACTTATGAGGAATTCATAAAATGGGACCAGCTCAGTAACTGCCAGACCTTTTCCAAAAACGGGGCCTCTGTTGCTATTGATTCTGCTTTGTCTTTTATTTGTCCATTTTTTAAATCCGTTGATTTCAGAACAAACTTTGCTTATAACTTTTAGCCAACTTTCCTCAGCTTTGTCCTTTAACTACGTCTTCTCACAGCAGTAAATCTGAAGAATCTTCCTAGTTCACCTATAGTTAAACAACATTTCATCATTAATTAGGATTGCATGAACTTAAACCATATTAACAACACAAACTGATTCTCAAAATGAGACTCTTTACTGCACTCTTGTTGTGAAATCCCTAACAAGAATCAAAAACCAACCAACGTCTGCATAGGGTTTAAAAATTCACAAGACGGTAGGGAAAACCTTATCAAGATGAGACATCAGCTGAACAGGCTTATAGCCACAACGACGGGTTTCAGACGGACAATGAGTTTCGTAGGACCGTTAAGCCTATCGAAGTCGAAAGAACTAAATGCCAAAGCATCAGGCAGTAAAGTTCCCTATCGGTGAACGAAACGACATTAATGTCAGAAGGTTAGCACATTATGCAGGAACAATAGCGAAAGATGAAAAGACTACGGGCCCTGTGGTCAAAAAATGAAAACGGCGAAACCCAAACAAAGCATCGACGAGTGGAGCGGTTATATGGTAGACACTTAGTTCGCTCGGGAGCCACAATGGCGAAAAGCAAACAAAGTACAGCCTTCGATCAAAACCATAAACTTTTCGATAAGGTGCAGAAACCATCATGAAACGTTAAGTGTTTGGAAAACCTAAGGTTGTGTAGCAGCACAAAAAATCTTGTCTTATTTCCAACGCAGTAGCTTCACAAAATAAAACAACCCCGACCCAAAATTCAATCAACCTCCGATAATGCAAACAAGTCAAAACAATACAACACGACATCATAGAAGTCAAAGACTATCCTACGGAATGCTCATTATTCAGCTTCTGCAATGGAGGCTCCCTAACGAAACATCACTTTGATACGTTGTTTAAATGGCCTCCGAAATAGTGGCTAGAATGAGAAATATGCTTTTGAGAATAGAGAAATAAATCACAGGTCAAAAGGGCAAAAACCAAACTCTAAATTCCATAACCCACAGCAGTTTCGGACATAAGCAATTTTCCGAAAAGCATGAAGAGAGTTAACCTCAAAATAGTCCAAACTTGTAGCAAGAGGAAAACACAAATAGATTTCATGGATCCAAACGATTCTAGGCAATGATAAAAATTAACAAGGGGGTCCAAAATTTCAAATATTTGGGGAGACAGTTGCAGCTACAACATTACCTTTTACAATTTTGGATAAAGTTGGTAATAATGCTTTTAAGTTAGAATTTCTTCCTTATATACAATTGCATTCCATTGCTAATGTGAAAAAGTTAAAACTATATGATCTTCCTATAATTCTGGACCAAGATGTATAGGTTCAAGTACCTTCTATTGAGGATCTTTTTGTTAAATGTCTCAATGAAATTTTGAAATATGTTATAAATGATAAGAAGGTTATATCTTCATGAAGAGGTGATCTAAAATTTCTTTGTGTGGGGATGAAAGAAATGCATCAAAGAAATCAAACGTGGCTAGAGACCAGAAGAGTGACGGAGCTATACTCTCACCCTTTTTTTGAATGTGCTGCATGGGGTTGGGGGTAAGTGGGTTGTGCAGCATCTAGGATGCTGCGCATACTCACGTGGCACTGAACAAGAAAAAGATAGCCTGATAGGAGTAAAATAGTCCACTTTTTGATATTTCATGTCACTTTTTGTACTTATTGACCATTTATTCGGAACATTGGTCCTTAGTGGTTAATTTTGTTAGAAGTTTGTTAGAAGTTAGTTGGAAGTGGACCTTGAATGTAAAAGCACAAGCCTATAAATAGAAGAATTATGCATGTAATATAGAGAGCAATACATGGAGAATGAGTACGGGCTGTAATGCTAGACAGAGTGATATTGGATCGGTGTCTATTTTGATCTGCGATTTGTTCTACAGATTCAATATGATGTGATGTGGATTGATTTGAGCTTCTGTTTCCCTCTTTATTTTATTTTTACATTGTTGTGATTCTAATGCTGAATGATGAGTAGACATGCATATGAATGGATAATGAAATGCTTTCTTCTTATGGATGCTGTCATCTTTTAGATCTGTTTTTCCCACTGGTAAATTTGTTGTAATAATGAATAACCAAATGCAACATGATGACTGATTCAGTAAGTACATGAGATTTGGAAATTAAGTTGATGAACAATTGATGCCACAACCCTCCTCTATACTGCAGAAAATTGGTTCTAACATCTCTCCCTTGAACATCTCAAGTGAGACCTCATCTACTTTGCGGGTGTTGCTGGACAAGGTAAAACCTATCTCAGCTGATGCTCTGGGAGATCATGGTGTGTTGAGCATCGACAGAGTGGAACCCATGTCGACTGGGTTTTGTTGCTAATGATTGCGCCAACAAAATGATTTCATGATTTTGGTGGCCCAAAATATTTCGAGTGGGAAGGTTTGATCTATGAGGATCTCAGAAGGTTAGTCAAAATTAAAGTATTCCAAGAGTGAATAAAATATTATAGATATGAATAAAGCGTCAAGGGATTTCTAACAACATTCATTTTGCATGAAATGAAATCCGTATGTGGAAGATACAGGGTTTTGCATTCTCAGTAAAAAGCTAAAATTGATGGTTCAAAAGACAAAAAAGTGGGCCACATGGCACACATAGGGTTCGACATGGAATGGACAAGTCAAATTATGGATTTCATATGGCATCACCACAGGTTTCCATGGGGACAGGTTTGATGACAAGGCATGTTCATTAGTCCAATGGGATGATTCCACGTGGTCAGTAGTGTTGATATGGGTCAGTCAGAAACTGCCATGTGGCATCCCCTTTGGAAGTCTATTACTTTGTTTACCAAAAATTGGTGGAGACGTGGAAGACCGAACCCATGATCTCATGTCTTCCAAAGTATTAACACCATTGATATAACCATCATCCCCACTGGTGGTCCTTAACATAGTAAGTTTCCAACTTCTATTTAAAGTTGAAATGGTTTTATGTTTGAAAAATATTAAGGGTCATGTGCTTATTCTTGGACATCTTGGCCAACACCGAGGTTGTTATTTGTTAACCATACAACCAAAGGAACCGCAAAGAAACTAAGGTGGATCAAACAACCAATGAAACCATCATAACAAAACCAACAGAATAACAAATTGTCACCATATAAAACCAACAATGGAGCATCAACAAAGAACCGCCACATGAAATGGTTAAACAAAACACTGCCAAGTTTTTTTGACTGGGGAGAGGCTCATGGGTTTGACCACAGGGCATCTACCCCGACAATGCCATCTCCTTTCCAACGAGACACAACCCATACATTGGCTATGGTGTGGACAATGTTGTTTATAAGTTTGAGGGTGGGTATTGGGGTCAAAAAGGGGGCCCGTGGTTCCTCCATGCGCACCCAAACAACTTGTTTAAACTAATTTTTGAGAAACGAAAACTAGAGTTTGGCTCCCCATTTTGGCACATTTCCTAAGGCAGGTACATGAAATCATTGTTCATGGATCCCAACGCCGGAGTACAATCCGTAAATTCCATACATCTGGTACAGGGGGTGTTCTCGATTTGCATTTCAAAAGAGTCCTGAGGAAAAGGTAGTTGACTTTAATAAATTCATTTTTATTGAAATTTTCAAAGGATTGTAGTGGTGCTATATATTTCTGATTTGGACTCACACAAAATAAAGGTTGTTCCAGAAAGTCATATATGTAATATTTGAAAGTCTTAACAAGATCGACCTTCTCATTGAAATCAACCCTCGAGACGTAGCCAAGGAGGGGTGAAGTCCATTATCATATGTTGTATATCAATTTCATTATTTAGATACTATTTAATTGCCTATGTGTATATTTATAAAAATTGAAACTTTCATCTTTTAAATCCATTTATAAATTTTTAAGATACAAATTTCACATACAACTTTTATAATTTAAAAAATTCCTAAAATTTCATATCTTTTTGTTTACATTATCGTTTGTGGAAAGAAAAACTACCCATAAGTTTGATAGCTAAAATATTGATATTAATAAAAAAATCAAGAAATAGTAAAATATGTAAAATATATATGTAAATAAAAAACTAAAAAATAAATAAAATATTTATGTTAATAAAATAAACTAAAGGGTTGGACAATCCCACCTTCCCAAAGATTATCCATGTTTTAGTTTCTTACTCGAACAAAACGTAAATATCATTATGTGCGTCTTCTATTTATTGTAAAATCTAAATGAGTAAATTAAAAAAATAAATAATAACAATAATATAAAAATTTAACTATTAATAAAATATTAATTTCATAATAATATAACTTTCATGGAAAAAAAAATGGTTCTAAATATTTTTATTAACTCTAATAATTAATAATAATTTTGGTTAAAAAACAACTTACTTATAAAACATCAAATGCTTTTTCCATAAAATATTTATATCTTAAATAAATATAATTGAATTTCGAAGTACCTTTAAACCTTCCAAATTCTAAAATACGTTAACTTCTATGACTCCTCAAGTCCCCATAAAACATCATATTATAGATATTAATGTAGTAAATTTAACAATATGTTTGATATTAGAAATCCTTGTTTCATTAGCAATACTCCAAAACCGGTTTTCCATAAAGTAGTGCAAAAGATTGGAATCACATGCACACGGTACGTTCAAAGCTTTCAACATTTGATTACACATCAATGAATGTAGTTTGGAAGTGAGAAACTATGCTAGGAGGTGAAAGGTAATTTGCTATTTTTTTTTCTAGTAATCTTTTTTAACTTAAACCCATCAAATGAGAAAGAGAAGGGAAGGGGATTTTTAAAAATAAATAATGTGTATTAAGTAACATTCTTTTTTAAAGTAGCTGTGAGATTTAAATTAATTGATCAACAAGTGGATTTGAATATTTTCTCATTAAAGTTGGGAAAGTTATAGGTTAGAGTTTTTTTTATCCTTGGGGTTATGAATCATTGGGGTTAACGGTTCGGCTCATTTACCATGTATAAATAATGGGATAGTACTTACAAAGTTTTGGAAAAAGGTTTTTGCTTGGGAAAAAGGTTGCTCATGCATACAAACTTTTATTTTTTTCCTCAAAAAAATGGGTGAAAAAGAACAATGAGGGATTCATTAATATGAATCTTCACTTTATAACCCTAGAACGGATTAGTACAATGTTCTCTCCAAACATTTCAAACAAGATTTAGTTTATAAACTGTAAATAATCAATTTGAAAATTTTGAAATGTTCAATGTTCAAAACTACAATTTGTACAAAATGAACAAGACACTAACTATGGAATCTAATAAAAAGAATTGTTACCTTTTAGAACTGTTACTACCTAAGTTGTACTTAGTGGTTTTTTATCAGACAAAGATGATTTGTTTGGACTTCAGAAGACCTTCTGAATTGCTTTAGGGAAGTTCTTGTTGTAGTATATCACATTGTCATACCCTGTGGGGGAGTTGTAATAAAATATTCTAGCATGATAGTGTCTATAAAAGACTCAGTCTCTTAGAATTTATTTGTCAATTCGATCAGCCTAGGGTGTTTTTTCCCTTCGTTATTATTGGTTGTTGAATAAATGACTAATAATTTCTGAATTTTTCACTCAATACCTCAAAAGTTGGGGTGGTCGGCTTGGCATTTAGGCATATTGAGGTTATTAGATTCTATGTGTCAATGTATAAACATGTTAGGCATTATGGTCGAGTCATATGAACATGTCTAAGTCCCCCTAGATTTTTAATTTTTTCAATTTTAAATTTTTTTTTTCATTTTAATTTTTCCACAAAACTTAGGCTATTTTTTAATAGTCTAATTCAAAATTTTGGTTTTGTAATAAAGGTGGGCTTGGAAATCAGTTTTAGTCATGGGGGTGCTCATTTTCAAGCTCAGAGCACCATGTAAACCCATAGACCCACTTTTTCTAGGTTTTGAGTGATTTCTCCATCACTCAGGTCAAAAACACCTAAAAATCAAATATTGATTATTTAATTGATAAATTAATTAAATAATGGAGAAAACCCCAAATCCTAAAACATTGGGATTTTCTCCGATTTGACTGAAATCAGTCTCATCGACTTGGGATTGACTAGATCTGACCATCCCTTGATAGAAGGAGGTGACCTGGGATGAGCGGAGAGTACATTTATGCATGCAATCTTGGGAATTGTGCCCTACCTCTCTCCTCCACATGTGTGGGCTCATCTGGATGAGTTTTGGTGGATGCCTCAGTTAGCAAGTTGAGGTGTCAGGCATATCAACTCTCCGATTGACAGTTGCACTTAATGAGACTCAAATCAGACTCAGATAGACTGAGATCAAGATCAGACTCACTCCACATGCAACTCTAGTCTCTCTCTCCTTGGGAATTGCACCACCCCTCGGCTATATTTCCTATTTTTGCTATAAATAAAGCAGCCATTTCCTCTTCCAAGATAGTTAGAGTTGGATTGAAGGGATTGCTATTGTAATACTGTTGTAATCTTTTGATTATTGGAATAAAGAAGATTTTGAGGCCAAATGGTGTAATGCTCTCATGTGCGTGGATTAAGCATTGTCTTACTATTATTTATGTTGCCAGTTTTTCTCTCAATTTCTGCATCTGAACCTTGTTTTTCTTGAACGATTCAGCTGAATCAATAGTAGTATAGTTGGGCAAGTAAGGTTACTTTTTTTTTGTATCTCATAGCATATATGTTTGAAGATATAGATTATACATGTTTAATAAGTTTATTTGCATCTAATTTTGGTCTCTTTTTCATATATATATATATATCCATATCTCATGAGGTCTCGTGTAGGATTATGTGTTTAGCTTTCAAGTAGCAAGGATTGGATGAGCTATGGATCTAGTTTGACTCCACTGTACATCCAACATTTTTGTGAAGGAATTGCCCCTTTGTATTCCACTAGCAAGTTAGCATTGCATATCCATCCAACAATAGGCCTCTCCCCTTCTCTTCCTCCTTTCTATTAAAATCAATCTTCCAGTTACTTGTTTCTTCCTCTTATGATTAGATCTAGTTATAAGAATTGATTATATATTGTTAGATGTAGTTCATAAGAGTTGTTTCTTAGATCTCTAATCTCATAAAGATAGATCTAGGTGTATAAATTTCATTTTTGCAAGTAGCTAAATCATAGATCTAAAGCTTGCTCATAACGTAGTTTCTTATTTCATTCTTTTAAAGTTTTAAATTCTGCAAGAAAGTGCATATCTCATTGGCTACCAAAACAGAAAGCCAGGATCGCAAGGAAAGCTTTCTTTCCTTCGTTCCTTTTTTAAGAAACTAGATTAGCCCCTTTAAACAATTTTTTACTTATTTTTTTTCGTAACTGGCGTGGTGATCGAAAACACCTTTAAAGTGTTTTTGGGCAAATTTTATTTTAATTTCTCACTGTTTTTTATCGATTTTAACAAAAAAGAGAAGGATACTCTGCCCTTTTTCCAACTATTGGGCGAACCGGAGCTTCCCGAAGACTTCCCCCACCGCTGTGACTTTATTTTAGCTTGTTACAAACTTGTTGTAAGACTTTTGATCCAAAATATCAAGGACCAAAGTGCATAATTTAGTTTTCTGATATTGTAACCAATAATAATAAAAATGAATGATTCCGAGTAGGCTTATTTGAGCCTACTCCCCATCCCCCAAGGGGGATCCGCGTCTGTTTCACTTCTTTGCATTTTTCCCGTTTTTTCTCTAGCTTAGTCTTGTTATGCAAGATTGAATAATTAGATAACATTTTTCATTATTCCATATTTTGACTTCAATGTAATCATACTACTTACCCCACAACTTCCCAATTAACCTGAAAGGGAAAAGAGATGCATGGTAGGACTAATTAGAAAACTGGTGTTGCGTATATTTGATTCCATTTTCATTGTTATTTTTCACTTGCAAAAAGTAAAATTAACCCCTCCTTCATTTCGTGATTGAGGTCCACTTGGAACAAAAGAGATTCCTTGAGGGTCTTCCTTTTTAACAAGAACACGCTCTTAAAATTTACTAAAATTGACAAGAATCTAGTGTGTATGCTCTGCACTTGACTGTTGTTCGTCTGATCAGTCAAGATGTATCAAAAGAAATGCAAGTGACTAGAATAATTAGGTTTCGGGTGAGTGCAAGAAGATGATGGACCTTTTTGGCACGTTAGATGCAATAGAAACCTGAAAAATCAGGCATCCCTCAACTTACTTGGATTTTTTGAGAT
>LPNX010803425.1:7822-33115 GCA_001517045.1 Pseudotsuga menziesii
ACTCACATAAATAAAATTACTCACCCACTTAAATTTATCAAAAAGTGACTTTATGATCATAAAGTCTCATTAAGTTACATTTAATGTGAGGGTCACCTTTTTCCCTCTTTAAGTGACTTAGGCAAAAATTAAGTCACCTAGGGAACATCTGCCTAGGTACAACAACTAACAACACACTCTCACTTGTGTAGCACATTAGTGGAGAAGAGAAGTAGCTGGAGAAGGAGGAGGATCAGGCTTTGATCTCCTTGCTGGTTTTATCTTTAATCTTTTTGGGGCATCTATATTGAGGAAGCTTTTGCTGGGTTTTTCCCCTTAGGGTTTTCCCAGGATAAATCTTTGTGTTCCTTTTGTATGGTTGTGCTTGTCTATCTTTCAATGATCCTGTTTATATGCTTTTGTAATGAAAATGAAATGAAATACTGATGTCTTAGCTAAGCATATGAAATGTTAACACTTACCAGCAGAATAGCATCCAGTACAGGATTCGGGGGTCAAGCTGGAGGAGCCACAGGTACAAGTATAGGTACACACACAAGGCACAGGTTCTGGTAGTCAGAGGGAGTCAGGTGGACAGGATCCTTCAGTCATTGACTTGGAGGATGAGTTGCAGCAGGAGACGGATATCCATTAGCCGCAGTAGGAAGACGCTAGGCCAAGGCCTAAGTGGTTTAGGTCCATAGTTCAGGATTCCAAGCAGGTGGATCCTCCACAGAGCTCCATGAGACGGAGCAAACCACCAAAGGGACTTAGCTATATGGCACTGATTACAGAGTTGATTAACTCTGAACCTTCCAGTTTCGAGGAGGCTGCACAACATAATGTGTGGAAGGAGGCTATGGTTGAGGAGTATGACTCCATCATGAAAAACCAGGTTTGGGAGGTTGTGCCGAGGCCACAAGGTAAAAAGGTGGTGGGATCCAAATGGATCTACAAGGTGAAGCATGCAGCAGATGGAAGCATGGAGAAGTAAAAGGCGCGTTTCATGGCTAAGGGGTTTTCACAGAAGGAAGGTATTGACTATGAGGAGAACTTCGCCCCTGTTTCCAGGTATTCTTCTATTCGGACCATTATCTCTTTAGCAGCAGAGATGGGTTGGCGTGTCCATTGGATGGACGTCAAGAGTGCCTTCCTCAATGGAGTAATAGAGGAGAAGGTACATATTGAGCAGCCAAAGGGGTTTGATGTGGAGAACAGGGAGACGCATGTATGCAGGCTGCAAAGAGGTCTTTATGGGCTCAAGCAAGCACCTTGAGCATGGTACTCGAGGATAGAAAGTTATCTACGGGAGATGGGATTTCAGCAAAGTGAGGCTGACCACAACCTATACTTCTTGACAGGGGAGGTGCCTCTCATACTAGTCTTATATGTAGATGATCTCTTTCTTACTGGAGATGAGAGGCTGATTGGAGACTGCAAGTCCAACCTTACAGTTGAGTTTGAGATGAAAAACCTTGGGTTGATGCATTACTTTCTGGGATTGGAGGTTTGGCAGAGAGATGGATGCCTCTTCATTGGAAAAGGGAAATATGCAGTGGAGATCTTGAAGAAATTCAGTGTAATGTCCTCTTCCGATTAGGCCTTGAGGCCCAAAACCGCTAACCTATGTGATTCCTGTGGGTTCGAGCAATTACTGACAGCTAGGGAATCATCTAGGAACCGATGCCATCCATAGAGAATCTAGGGCATCATCGTTAGGTCAAGAAGGGCCACCAGGGCCAAAGGCCACCTTCGTGCATGCCATCCAAACATTAGTTAATGATGCATGCACTCATTAAGTCTCCATCCGCATGCATGCAAGTCAACTGCAAATTAGAAGATAAAGTGACCTAATTAGGTCAAAGATTAGGGTTTTCGCAGTTGAAAGTCATAAAAAAGGGATAAAGCGAAAGAAGACTTCACTTTTGAGGATTATTATTTTGAGAGCTCTTGGACAGCAGCACAGCGTGTCGCACAGTAGTTGGGGTTGGAGAAGGAGTCTTCAGCTAGCGGGATGTCGACAGTGAAACATCTGCCCTAGTCTCATTCAGGGTAAGCCATACAGGTTCACCATTTGCTCTTACATTCATTCATAAGTTATCCAGTATACGGTATAGATTGTTGCAGGGACATGTGTGCAGCCGTAAGGGGGGGTTTTCAGCCAGGAAGCCCTAATCAGTTGTTGGGTCTTCAGATCTCAGTTTTGCTTCGAAACTCGGGCACCATTCTCATCATCAGCATCCTACTCCGGCATCCAGTGATTATCAGATCCGACCGTGCTCATCTGGAGCAGTTATCAGCGATTCCGGGATCAAGGGGGTGTGAGCAGCTGCCTCTCTGGATCAATTCGCTAGCCTGCCTAGAGACCTCAGAAACTCCGCATGTACCAGGCATTCTCTCCGGCATGGGAGGGCTATCAATCCTGCAAATCAACACCTTCATCGGACACCTCCCTCACTGAAAACGTCACCCTTATCTAATCAGGGGTTCTTGCTGCTGGGGTTTCACCGAAAGCGGAAGATATCAGTCCATCTTCGATTCAGTTCTTGATGCTTGCATACCCTCTCAGGAGCAGTCCAGCCAGCTTATCAATGGTAAGTGTTCATTCTATCTCACAAACCCTAACCCTAATTTTTGCTATAAAATAGGGATTTTTGCATGGCAGTTTGCATGCCCCGTTGTATCAGTATATTTGCATAGAAATAGAAAATATCGGGATTCAGGATATTACAGTGGTATCAGAGCTATCTTCTTGGCCAGCTGTGGGCTTAAGAAATGAAACTTAGACGAATATAGAAGGAGACCCTTTTGTAACCTATAGGAGGAGGAAGAGTAGATACACAAGGGAATTTGAGGATATCCAACTAGAAGATACCAATTCAGACATGGAACAAACAAGTATACACTCGGATAGGGGAAAAGGAACGGGAGAAGAAGAGGATCGCATGGAGTTTCGCAGCTTGGTCTCTGCATTGCAAGACTTAGCCAAAGGACAAAAAGATGTACTCAATGCAATCAACAGATTATCGGCGAAACCGGAAACAGGTATCAACAGTACACCTCCCTCACCGATAGATCGGGGATCTACAAGCAACAGTGGAAAGATTGCGTACAATAATATTTAAAATACTCCGCACATATATAGCAGACCTTCCAACAGGCCTACCATGCATCACTTCTTGGCAGATACAATAGGGGGCCCAGTCATGCAGGTAGAACCTAGCGAGCCTTTTATGGCTTATTTACAGGAGTATAGAGACTTAGGGGATGAGTTTCATGTTGCCATGTCTTTTTCAGATTTCTGCAACATGAAGAGTAGGAACAGACCCAGGAATTTCAACAAGGGTTTCAATCACAACTATGAGTTGTAGAAGACCTTGGGCAGGTTGACCATCCCAAACTTTGATGGGACTCGCGGAGGATCAACAAGGATATGGGTTCAAAAGATGGATACCTATTTCCAACTCAACCCCATGACAGAGACAGATGCCATTAAATTGGCTACACTTCACCTGGACGGAGAAGCTCACGAGTGGTGGTACCACGGATTGGTGACATTGGGTCACAACACCATACACTCCTACGGTTAGTTCACTCAGAAGCTCATAGAGAGGTTCGACAAGAAGAATCCAGAGATACATTTCAGGGAGTTGGCTCAACTCAAACAGACCGGTAGTGCAGAAGCTTTCATTTCAGAATTTCAGAGGATAGCAGTCATCGTAACAGATGTGTCAAAGAGCAGATTGACTATGTTATTCATTGAGGCCCTCACAGAGCCACTACGGGGATGGGTGAAAGCCTACAAACCCCTCACTTTGCAGGATGCCATTAGCAGGGCAAGAGATCTTCAGGATTCAGTCCCCAAAAACAAGTTCCCGCTGAAAACCAACTTTCTTGTTATGGGCAAGGACAGGAAACCTTTCCAGCAGGATGTTCCCAAGAAAACCTAGTTAAACGAGGACACTACGAAAGATTTGAGAAAGAAGAAACTATGCTTCACTTGTCATGAACCATGGGTGCCAGGACACAGGTGTGCAGGGAAGGCGAAGGCTCACTACATTGAGGTATATTCAGACAGTGACGAGGCCGACTATGAGCAGGAAGCCATAGAAGAACTATGAGCAGCTCAGGAGGATTCACACCAGGGTGATACACCAGAGGGAGTCATTGCTACATTATCTGGAGTACCAAGATTCCATACTCTCAGGGTCAGGGGAGTAGTACAGGGTCACAAAGTAGGAGTATTGATTGATGGGGGAGCCACGCACAATTTCATTGACTCCGCTTGGGTAGCCAAGAGAGGTATTCAGACCGAGAAGTTCAAAGGATTCACTGTAGTAGTAGCCGAGAACTCCAGCATGGAGTGCAACTACTGGATCCCAAAATTGAATGTCACCTTAGGTAACTATTAGATGACAGATTCTTTCTACGTAGTGGATGTATCGGATACTCATGTAGTATTGGGTGTTCAGTGGCTTTATTCTATAGGGAAATACACTACAGACTACAGAGCAATGGAAATGGAATTCCAGGGGCCAGACGGCAAACGGGTAGTTTTGAGGGGCATGAACACTTACCTCCCAAAACCGGTCTCGTCACAGAGAATGGAGGCAGTACTCCGACAAAATGATATAGAATGGGCTGCAGAGTGTTTGGTCACCTTCAGGAAACCCCCAGAGACCAGCACACAACACCCAAGTGACATTCAAACCTTGCTACAGAAACATGAAAAGGTTTTTTGGGACCTTCCATCAGGTAGACCACCAGACCGAGGTTTTGAACACATCATCGAGCTAAAGGAGGGGGCACAAGCAGTCATCACCACTCCTTACAGGCATCCCAAAAGATACAAGGACGAGATTGAGAAAACAATTAAAGAATTACTGGAGCTTGGATATATTCGGCCCAGTTCTAGCCCCTTCGCATCCTCAGTAGTACTGGTCAAAAAGAAAGATGGTACACTGCGAATGTGCATCGATAATCGAGCACTCAACAAAAAGACCATTAAGAATAGGTATCCCATTCCCAGAATTGACAAACTCATGGATGAGCTTCGGGGAGCTAAATACTTCTCCAAGATTGATCTTCGCTCGGGATACCATCAAATCAGGGTAAGGGACCAGGACATCTCCAAAACAGCTTTTCGCTGTCACTATGGTCACTATGAGTTTTTGGTCATGCCCTTTGGACTTACCAATGCTCCAGCCACTTTTCAGTCATGCATGAACCACACCTTCAGAGCACAGCTACGTAAGTTTTTGCTTGTATTCTTTGATGACATCCTGATCTACAGCAAAACATGGGAAGAGCATCTGAAACACCTGGACGAAGTATTGAGTATTTTAGAAGAACATTCGCTTTATGCGAAAATGTCCAAGTGTGAGTTTGGCATGAAGGAAATGTTGTACTTAGGACACATAATTAATGCAAAAGGAGTACAGGTTGATATGGAGAAAATTCGAGCTATCAAAGATTGGCCCGCACCAAAAACAGTTACAGAATTGAGAGGTTTCTTAGGTCTGTGCACTTATTACCGACGGTACGTTAAGGGATTCTCCCAATTTGCAGCACCCCTCACAGATTTCACCAAGAAGGGAGCGTTCACTTGGACAGACTTAGCACAGAAAACTTTCGAGGAGATAAAGGTTATTATGAGTTCCTGTCCAGTTTTAGCATTACCAGACTTCTCACAACCCTTTGTAGTAGAATGTGATGCCTCAGGGGAAGGGTTAGGAGCAGTATTGATGCAAAACCATCACCCTATTGCATTTGAGAGTCGTAAACTGAAGAACTACGAGCGACATTACTCCATATATGACAAAGAGATGCTAGCCATCTTACATGCTCTCACAAAATTCAAACAGTACCTGGTGGGCAATAAGTTCAAAATCAAAACCGATCATAACAGCCTCAAGTATTTCCTGAAGCAGAAGGAACTGAATGAGCGACAGCAGAAATGGGTCAGCAAAGTACAAGCCTATGATTTCGAGATCGAGTATGTAAAAGGTAAGAATAATGTAGTAGCTGATGCATTATCTAGGCGTCCCGCCTCGTTATCTCTCAGTAGTATATCCACAGATTGGAGGGCACTTCTCTTAGTAGAATACTCCAAAAATAAATTCGCTTGCGAATTATTGGACAGGCAAATTCAGGATGACAGGTACAGGATTGTTGATGATATCATCTATTACAAAAACAGAATATACCTCGTCCCAGAATCCACATTGAGGAAAAGGATCATTCAGGCAGCCCATGATTCTCCTTTATCAGGGCATCAAGGTTTCTTAAAGACCTACAGGCAGATCCGAGAGAGGTTCTCATGGAAGGGCCTCAAGGGGGAAATTATGCAGCATGTACGAGAATGTGGCATCTATCAGCAGAACAAGATTGAGAACACCCATCTAGCAGGGTTATTCCAGCCACTACCGATTCCTGAACAGAAGTGGGAAAGCATCTCCATGGACTTTATTTCAGGATTGCCCAAAGTCCAAGGGCGAGATTGTTTATATGTAGTAGTTGATAGACTAGCCAAGTTTGCACATTTCTTTTCGATATCATCAAACTACTCGGCAGCTCAAGTAGCTGAGTTATTCTTCAGGGAGGTCTTCAGGTTACACGGGTTACCTAAGACCATTGTCAATGATCGGGATAGCAGATTCATAGGTGCCTTCTAGTAGGAACTATTCAAATTGGTGGGGACCGAACTGGCTACTAGTACGAGTTATCATCCCCAGAGTGACGGACAAACGGAAATAGTCAACAAATGGATCGAAGGATATTTAAGTAACTATATAGCAGGATAGCAGCGAACCTGGATCAAATGGCTACACCTAGGGGAGTATTGCTACAATACTACCTATCACATGTCTATTAGGATGACTCCTTTTAAGGCATTATACGGTTATAAGGCCTTGGACTATGCAGATTTGGCATTTGGAGATAGTAGGGCTCCTAAGGCTAAGGATTGGATACAGGACAGTCAAGACATTCTGAAAATATTGAAGGAAAATTTACAAACAACCCAGAATCAACAGAAGTTGTATGCCGACAAACACAGGATTGAGCAGAGCTTTGAGGTAGGGGATTTGGTATACTTAAGGCTCCAACCTTACAGACAGTCCTCACTAAAGAAGAAAGGAGCAGAGAAGTTAAAACCTCACTTCTATGAACCATATAGAATAATCAGAAAGGTGGGAGAGGTGGCATATGAACTAGCACTTCCACAGGAAAGCAAAATTCACAATGTGTTCCATGTATCTAACCTGAAGAAGACCCTTGGGCAACACATTGCTCCATCTACAGAATTACCTCCTTTAGATGATGAAGGACTGCTGATACTAATTCCCGAACGGATTATACAGACTAGAGAAAGGAAGCTTAGGAACAGGGTAATCAGAGAGTACTTGGTTCAATGGAAAGAACTACAGCTAGAGGATGCCACGTGGGAAGGTGAACAGGTATTGCAGCATCCCAGTTTGAAGTTGCTTGAGGACAAGCAATCTCGAGCGGGGAGGACTGTAATGTCCTCTTCCGATTAGGCCTTGCGGCCCAAAACCGCTAACCTATGTGATTCCTGTGGGTTCGAGCGATTACTAACAGCTAGGGAATCATCTAGGGACCGATGCCATCCATAGAGAATCTAGGGCATCATCATTAGGTCAAGAAGGGCCACCAAGGCCAAAGGCCACCTCCGTGCATGCCATCCAAACATTAGTTAATGATGCATGCACTCATTAAGTCTCCATCCGCATGCATGCAAGTCAACTGCAAATTAGAAAATAAAGTGACCTAATTAGGTCAAAGATTAGGGTTTTCAAAGTTGAAAGTTATAAAAGAGAGATTAAGCGAAAGGAGACTTCACTTTTGAGGATTATTATTTTGGGAGCTCTTGGATAGCAGCACAGCATGCCGCACAGCAGTTGGGGTTGGAGACGGAGTCTTCAGCTAGCGGGATTTTGGCAGTGAAACATTTGCCCTAGTCTCATTCAGGGTAAGCCATACAGGTTCACCATTTGCTCTTACATTCATTCATAAGTTATCCAGTATACGGTATAGATTGTTGCAGGGACACGTGTGCAACTGTAAGGGGGGGTTTTCAGCCAGGAAGCCCTAATCAGTTGCTGGGTCTTCAGATCTCAGTTTTGCTTCGAAACTCAGGCACCATTCTCATCATCAGCATCCTACTCCGGCATCCGGTGATTATCAGATCCGACTGTGCTCATCCAGAGCAGTTATCAGCGATTCCGGGATCAAGGGGGTGTGAGCAACTGCCTCTCTGGATCAATTCGCTAGCCTGCCTAGAGACCTCAAAAACTCTGCATGTACCAGGCATTCTCTCCAGCACGGGAAGGTTATCAGTCCTGCAAATCGGCAGCTTCATCGGACACCTCCCTCATTGAAAACGTCACCCTTATCTGATCGGGGGTTCTTGCTACTGGGGTTTCACCGGAAGCAGAAGATATCAGTCCATCTTCGATTCAGTTCTTGATGCTTGCATACCCTCTCAGGAGCAGTCCAGCCAGCTTATCAGTGGTAAGTGTTCATTCTATCTCACAAACCCTAACCCCAATTTTTGCTATAAAATAGGGATTTTTGCATGGCAGTTTGCATGCCCCGTTGTATCAGAATATTTGCATAGAAATAGAAAATATCGGGATTCGGGATATTACATTCAGGATGGTAGATTACAAGCCTATGGCAATACCTCTAGTTTCCAACTGGAGGAAGATTGATGCATCAAGGTCGAACAGATTTGATCCTACTTTGTATCATCAGCTTATTGGATCGCTTATGCATCTGGTCAACACACAGCCACTGGGCCAAACATCAGCTTTGCAGTCAACTCTTTGAGCTAGTTCATGGTGAACCCTCGGAGAGTGCATTGGACGGCTGCGAAACACATAAGCACATACTTAGCTACATCAGAGGTATACAGTGGAGTATGGATTGGTTTATGGGGGCAGGGGGAGTGTACACTATACAGTTAGCAGGCTTCATAGATGCTGACTAGGCAGGATGTGTAGAGGACCAGAAGAGTACTTCAGGTTGCTGCTTCAGCATTGGATCAGGGGTTGTTTCTTGGTTCAGCAAG
Organism: Pseudotsuga menziesii; assembly: GCA_001517045.1. Lineage (NCBI taxonomy): Eukaryota > Viridiplantae > Streptophyta > Pinopsida > Pinales > Pinaceae > Pseudotsuga > Pseudotsuga menziesii. The sequence continues at coordinate 16,893 of LPNX010803425.1, forward strand.
AAGCAGAAGTCAATTGCATTGAGCTCGGCAGAGGCTGAGTGAGGGTATGTGGCTAAAGAAGTTACTTTCAAGGTTGTTCGAGTGTGAGCTAGAGGCTACAGTAGTTCACTGTGACAATCTGAGTGGCATCAAGAAATCTGAAAATCCAGTGTTCCATGACCGAAGCAAACACATAGACATTAGGTACCACTTTTTGAGAGATTGTGTTCAGAAAGGAACCAATTGGTTGGAGTACATACAGATAGATGAGCAAGTGGCGGACATTTTCACCAAGGCACTTTGCAGACACAGTTTTGTGAAGTTCAGGGATAAGTTGGGATTGTTACCGAATCCCTTCCTCGTTGAGCGGGAGTGTTAGAAAGTGCAACAAGGAAGGTCTTCTAGCATTGCATGTGTCCTTGCATGCTAGAGAGACATTAAACTAGAAGCCAAATCTATTAAAGTGATTTTCCTAAGTTTTGACTTAGGAAAATACTTTAATTATTTTAATTTGATTTTGACTTTAATGGAATCACTTTATTAATGTGAAAAGTGAAATATTTAAGCGATGGCTAATCTAATCTTGGCCATTGATTTTCACCGAAGGATCTCATCCATAGATCCATAGTGAGGGTTATGGTTTTTGCTTAGCCATTGAGTTAAAAGGAGATTTGGTGGAGAGGACACGTACACAAGTACACAAGAGAGATACAGATAGAGAGAGGTCAAACGAAGGATTTTCCAAAAAATGCGGAGGAGCAATTTCCCGACAGGTTCACCAAGCTGAGCAAAGACTGTACTGATCACGCAGAGGATCAGCGCAGCAGCCAGCAAGAGGGTCGTACAGTTGTTGTACAGTACCGTACGGATCCGTACTGTTGACGTCAGCATCCGTACGGATTCTGTACAGCAGGAAGTATTGTTGACGCAGGGCCGTACAGTTGCGCAGAGTAGCTGGGTTTTGTTGTTGGGTTGCCTAGTGATTTTGCTAAGGTTTCGTTCGCCAGGTTGGGTGTATTTTACCTGCTGGTTGTAAGAGTTCCGTATCTTAATAATATAAATTCTATATCTGACTGCTGCATCGGTTTTCCCATCTTGGGTTTTTCCAAGGGCTTCCATACCCAAAATATCTGTGTCTATATGTGATGTTATGAATGTTTCTCAGTATTTTATATTCCACTACATACTAGTAAAGAAGTTCATGTGTGGTTTTCCAGTAACAAATTAAATACACTGTTTAGCCCTAGTTGAGCTTTAAAGGAAAATTTACATTTTCAATTAGCAGAAGGCAAGCAACTTAAGAATGATGGATCCTTCATAAACTTTTATAGAGAAACAGGAAGATGAGACCTAGAACATCTACAGCCCTTGGTGTCCACAACTTGAGAAACATTGGGGTAGCTTTATAGTATATACAATGGATGAATGCTTCGCATGTGATGGAAAGCATAGCAATCCAGAAATAACTGTTAGAAGCTAATCAAAAATATAAGACGGTTCATTTATGATGCAACATCCAAATCCAGATAGACAAGAGAGTAGAACAATACAAAAACACATCAAAAAGTTTCTCAAGGGCTAATGGATGTTATGTTGAAGCCCCGGAGTGTAATCTGCTGCATACAGTACAAAGACGATGACTAGCTAGTTGCTTCTGCTGTGCACTCCTTTGATTTTTATATCAACAAAGTTTGTTCTTCATAAGCAAATGGGTACAGCCCCAATAAAAAATGGGACAAATCTACACCAAAAGGAAAAGGAAGCATAATGATATGTCCCATACTAAGGTAGAGGATCTCTTTTGAGTTCAAGTAGACTTAAAGTTAAAATCACTCGCTTAGATCCAGAAGATGGGAGAAAGTGCCATTGTTGGCTCACAAAATGCCAAAATGGTTTGTGCCACCTGAAAGAGACATATAAAGTTTAAACCCCTAGCATCCAGCAATTCACAAAACAGATGATTGATTGCAGTGACATAAAAAAACTACAAACTCTAGCAAACTTCCAACGTCATGATTTATTACATTTTGGCCTGCCTTTTTTACATTCTGAATGGGCAACAACCTGAAGTTGGTATGCCCTGAGAGCAATTGCAAGATGGCCAAGTTGCTCTGTGTCTTTTGGTTTGGCATTAATACCATAGAATAGCTGATTTCTTAATGTAACATAAGCCCGCTATAACTAGAGTCTCTACTTTCAACTTTACAAATAACCCATAATTTTTAATGAAAGTTTAAGAGCCCATATTTAGTTTTTGCACCATCTTGATCAATGAAATTTTATCTCAGAATGAACAGAGATATTAGGGGCCGCCTGTAAAAGGTATGCAATGCCAGCAGAAGGTTTACATATCAAATCTAGGGACAACAAAATTGGAAAACAAAAAACAGCTCTTGCAAAAGTAGCCAGAGGAACAATTCCACCGATATATTTAACCCTTTTGTTGATCAAATTTCTGAACTTGAAACTCCATCTGAGATATTTTTGTTTCTGATAATGATGGGACATGCATTTAGGTTAAGGTGTATGAATATCTTGTTAAATTTCAATGTAGAATATTTCATAGTAGAAGATTATTAAACTCAAATGTTGAAGGTTCGGTTATAGGTACTTATACCAGTGATATGTAAATGGTTCACAGTAGGAGCTCCTTTTCTTGTGTATGAGAAAACCCAAAAACCACTAGTCAGTATATCACTCTGACTACAGGAATTAATGGATAGGCTCTTTACAGGTTAGGAAGCAATTGCCCATTGAGATCTTAGACCATAGCACCAACAGTCCCTTCAGACTTGAGTGTAGGCTTTTGATATACTGGCAAGTGACCACTACTCCTGGCAAGGCCATGGTTTTAAATGTGCTTCCTTTCAGTCCTTCTGATGAGGCATCTTTGTTATGTTATTGATTGGCACAGATGTCTTGCACTACAGGAACTTTGACTGCGTTGACGCTCTTACATGTAGGTATGATGGGTCAGCTAGTAGATTGCCGGAGGCAGTAACCATTTTTTCAGATAGACAAGGGACCTCTAGTTGACCATCCAAATCCTCCTATCATGCTTAAAATCTAATGAAGAAAAGTTTCTCCTTGCAGACAACAAATGTCTACCACCAACCACTTTTGTTGTCCGGAAGTTGATGATGCAGGTTCTAGGTCTGAAACTAGGAACCTGTAAAACAAGGAGAGAACTAAACTGAATGGGTTCTGACGTCGCTGGCTAAAAAATATAAGGCACTCTGTGACATTGAAGTTTCAAGGTCCTCAGCTTGCATTGTCTGTTCTTTGGCCATGCGTTTTGTATGAGACGGATGTCTGAACAATCAGGACTTGGTGGTGCCTTTGCATAGAATATCAGTCTCTTAGAATTTAAATTATAGCATCCTTCATGCTGTAACATTTTTGTCTTGGCATATGGTTGTGTACATTGGATACTTCTCTTCTTTTTTCCTAAGAGGGGTGATATTTTTTTATCAAGTTAAAAGGCAGAAAAATATTCTGCTGCTAAAATCTAATGAGCTAGAATCAGAATTTGGTGATACATACCTTGAGATATGCATAGTATGGAGCGTCTGGATCTGGTACTTTGAGTTCGTAGGATTCATCTATACCAAATTGTAACTGTCAAAACAGAATAAAAAGGTAGTTCATCATTCTTGATCTAATTTTGAATCATTGGAAAATGTTTCTCAGTAACACAGAAGAAAAATTTAATAAACAGACATACCCAGAATCGGATTTTAAAAAGCCCATACAATGAGCGGTTCACACCACCCTGAAGTATTGTTAATGGGTGTCCATACGCATGATTGTGGACAATATTTTGACAGACTTTGTAACTTCCATATGTTTAATAACGAATAGTTTCTTCATACCATTTTGAATGCATAAATAGATTATCTATGAACAGTAGTTGCTTGGGAATTAACCCTCTGATGTGATTGTATTACATCCTACAGGAAGAGGGGAACTATCCATGCTTTCCCAAGATCTGAAAGCAGTTTCTGTTTTTGTTCAATTTTTATTTATCCCCAGGTAAACTGATTGCGAGCAACTTAATACTAGAAATTGCTAGAAGAATAGCCTCATGTATTTCATGTAAGGATCGAAAATTGCTTTGAATTATTTGTTTTCCGTTTCCAGCTTCGGCAGCGTGGCATATTGTTGAGATTGATTTCGAGATTAAGGGTCGAACATTGCTGTCAAATTATTTTCGTGTTTCCAGCTACCGCGGCGTAGCATATTGTAGCGGTTGATTTCTGGATTCATTATGTATGAGTTATTTATGTCAACGTTTAGGGTGTATTTTTCCTTCACATTTTTTGTTTAGACAAGATGCTTTCTAAGCATGCCTTTCCCCACTCTTCGGAAAAGTTCGGATTACAATAAAGTGTAGTCAGCTGACAACATAAAGATGCCTTCAATGCCAACCCCTGATTCATCTTTCCCTTGGGAGTTGATTTCCAAATTTACTGCATATGCATATGCATTAGATATGTCAATGTTTAAGATCTGTTTTTTAGGAATTTATTATCTGTTTCCAGCTTCGGCAGTTTCCAGATACGAGATGGCCAAGGAGGGGCAAAACATTTCTTTGGGAAACAGATTCTAGATCAAATTCTAGAAATTGCCACAAGGGTCAAAAAATAGTTTGAAATTGTTTTCTGTTTCTAGCTTTAGCTTCTGCAGCATGGCATATTGTTGAGGCTAATATCCGGATTAAGGTTGAAAAACCGCTTTCAAATTATTTTCGTGCATTGTTGTGGCATTTTGTTGGGGTTGATTTCTGGATTCACTGCTTATGAACTATTTATGCCAACGTTTACTATCTATTTTTTCTTCACATTTTGATGCTTCCTAAACATGCCTTTCCTTGATCAAGGAGTATCCCAATGAAGTGTAGCCAGTTTAGAAAAAGAAGATCTCTTCAGGGTTAACCTCAGATTCGTGTTGATTTTACTTAGATCAATATGAGAATCTATTTTTCCAATGTGTGAAATTATTTCCTGCTTTCGACTTTTGCAAAGTTGTAATTTTCAGCTACCAGATAACCAAAGAAGGGAAATATCACCAGATTCACCTCCCACACTTCACCATTGAACGAATACCATTACCAATTTTTTAATTCACGGTGTGTAACTTTCTTCAAATTCAATTAATTTCAAATGACAACAAAATAAACTGCATAACATATCTATGCTAATTAGTTAGGGTAAAAATTAACGAGACTACGGCAGAGCAACAATGATTACTGTTGCTGCGGGCTCATTGCTTGCAGTTGGATTTCAAAATGGTGAGATCTAATGGTAAGCAATGACATTGAAAATGCTGAGATCCAAGGGCAAGCAATGTTACAGCAATCATTATTATGAAATATTGCAGCAAGCTAAATAATGGTTCCCGTTAGTAACTGTATAAGTTAAAATTTATAAATATATATATCATAAGTAAGCGAAATCAGCAACATATATACCTGGTCATCCCAAGACTCGACACTGACGCGCAGACCCCGAAGAAAAGAAGGCGTCCCTGCAGCCTTGCCAGTCAACTCATCCTCGACCATCTCAATCTGATCGTGAAGAAGACGAATATTATTGAGGAATCTGGAAATCCCACCGTGCAAAATGGAAGCAGAGTCGGGATAATTCCCTACTACTGCTACAGCGAGGTCCTTGGGAACATCCAACGTGTAGTGCCCATTCATGCCATATTCTACGCTGGCAGGCATTGGCCATATGGAAATCCTACTTATACTTCTATTATGTTCGCTACTCGACCATGTTAAAGCCGCAGACCTCCACATTGTCATAACAGACAACCAAAACCATGCTCCCCGAACAACACAGTGCATTACAGCCATTGTAGAGGTCTATTGCTCCTGTATGCTGGCCTGGCCTTGAACGGGACAGGGAACTGGGATGGCCCTCCAAACCAAGGAACTGGGATGGCCTTCAAAACCAATATCTGTTTTATGACTTTTAGATCAATCCAAGTTCCGACACAAAATGTACATTAGTAGGTAACTAAGTACTCCCGGCAATCAAACCACCTTGTATCTGGGAAACCATGACCATTTCGCACTCAAATGTGAGTAATGACTTAAAAAAGATTTAAAGCAACTTGTATCAAATCAAATCTAAAAAGTCGGCCAGGATAACCAAGAAACAAATGGGAAGATCCAACTCTCCTTTATTGGAATTTGGTCAGCCGAATATGTTGAAAAGTTAACTGCTTGCTAACGTCACATTGTTCAGCTATTTCAATGCCCTGAACGACATGGAGGATCATAGTGATACTGTATACCCTCAAAGTTGGAATTTGGGTCTGCCAGAGGGAGGGAACGTGATTATTATTATAGTTCAGACATTTTTCCACGACCTATGCTAAGCTTGGGAATGCTTTTCCTGTGTGCGCCCATTATCTATCTCTCTGCTACCTCAAGCTCTCATCATTACCATGTGATTCCGTACGCACACAACTTTATTGTTAAAAAACGGTGGAACTACACCTCAACCAGAGCCACGAGAATCGTATTTTCGTATTAAACGTTGAACAACCTCAAAGGTTGAATATTTAGTAGGAATTATCGTAAAAAATATTCAGATTATTCTCTGCCAGATCTGCGTTATCGTAAAAAATATTCAGAGAATAATATTCAGATTATTCTCTGCCAGATCTGCGTTATCGTAAAAAATATTCAGATTATTCTCTGCCAGATCTGCGTTATCCACTCAAAATATATATATACATATATATATATTATATATATATATAAACTTTGACCAGACACCAACGCTGCGATATATATATATATATATATATATATATATATATATATATATACTCACGTGAATGGAATACGCTGCGATATATATGCTCACGTGAATTGAATACAGAATATAGATCCAGTCGTTAAAAAAAATACATAGTATCACATACAATTCTCTGCAGCGGAGCTAATGCAATCAGAACGTATCTGGCTAAACTTTGCCCGCGGGCCGCGATAATATATATTTCATATAAAAGTCTTTATATTTCGATTAAATAAATAATTAATATATATAGACGTCTTATGTAATCGCCCAGAGTTAAACGATAATATATAATCATGTGTAAATTTTCACATTTACAAGGAGCATGTTAATCGTATGCAGTTTGTCGGTAGGCGGTTACAGTGGTACTAAGCGGGATTTTCTAGTCTCGAAACCCACCTGCCCCACCTAACCTGACGTGCGTTAGGTGTGGTGGGTAAACCCATCAAAAGAAAGAAGCATGGTTTATTGCTCACCTTTTAGTTTGTCTCCAATCCATTTTCATTTTATTCTGGTGCCGCGCGTAGCATAAAAGTTGTTTCTTGGGAACAGATTTGCGTTTTAACTTGAGAGAAGACGAGGATGATGGTCGCTTATTAGGCTTTGGAAATTGTGATATTTTTAAGTAGATATTTTTATTATGAACAATAAAGGTCAAGTTATTATGAACAATAAAGGTCAAGTTACATCACTAGAGGATAATCACATGGGGCACACTAGCACAATGACCCACTAGTGCGTTGTATATGTATTGATACATTGATGAAAAATAACATGCCTAAAAGTAGACGTTGTATATGTATTGATACATTGATGAAAAATAACATGCCTAAGGCAAAAAGTAGAGTACTTGAGGAAACGTTTTTTACGAGGGAGGAGTTAGGGTTTGTGAATGGGTTTGTGAATGTTGTGGTTTTGTGGGTTTTTTTGTGTGATTGTGGAAAGATTTGGTGTCTATTTTCTTGTATTTCGGACGGGATATGGGGTGTAGGGTGACTCTACGCACTATGGAGTGGAGGGCGGGATCTAGGGGTTTTTTTGAGTGATTTTAGGTGGACTGTTTATTGGGGAGCTGGGTCTTTTTGTTGTGTCTGAAACTGATGCAGTGGGGGTTTTAGTGATTGATTTATCGGTGCCATCCTGGAGTTCAGCTAAGCGCTTTGCCTGGCCTAGTACCAACTAGGTTAAACAAGTGGGAATCCCCACTATTTTCATTGTTGGTTTGACTTCCAGCGGCTCTGTCGTTGGATCAAGTTTTTGGAGGGTGTGGCCTCCACCTTTTATTGTTTTTATTAGGGTTTGGGAAGCAAGTATGTCAGGTTTTGGTCTGGAAGACACTGACTTGGGGCCAGGGTATCGAGAGGAAGGAAACTATTGGTTGGCTGAGTCGGTTCCTTCACCAACATCCGTGGAGGAGGTAGTGACTGGCCCTAGGCCTTCTGGAAGGTTACGAAATGTACTGGGGTCTGAACAAGCAGCAAGTGGTGCAGATGGGGGTGTGGAAGGGTTGACTTTGGAGGGTGGTATTTTAAAGTCTGGGTTTTCTTCTGCCTCAACAGGGTTACTAAAGCAGAAGGGGTGTCTATGTTTTGAAAAAGCCAAAAAAGGAAGATCATTGTGCGTGTTGGGGAGAGATGTTACATGCGACATGGTTTCAAACCTGTCGAAGCGTGCCTTGGTTGGAAAATTTGAGTCCATCCGATTGTCCACGGCTAATATCATTGCATGGTTCTGGACTAAATGGCAACCTTATGTCTCAAATATACCTAGGGTTATGACCTTAGTTAACAGGTGGGAACTAATGGAGTCACAAGTGTAAGTTGATATGGATGTGTCGGGGGGTCTGTCGGCTAAGGTCAAGGTAGTTTGGGAGGGTGGGTGTCACATGCCCCAATTTTGCAAAAATAATATTATCATATTTTATTTTATTTCAAGACAATATGTTAAATTTTATGCTAAGTTGTAATTGATGACTCAGCAGAGTCAAGGATGTTGAATGTAATTCTGAATATTTTAATTATAAATAAATAAAAGTGGAGACAACAGCTTGGGATAGCTGTTAAAAGAGTGTTTACTGGTCAAGTTGGTGGAGGAGACTGGGTGGAGAGAAAATAGACAAGTGGCAGTATCCTCAAACACTTCCAATGTTGCAGGTGGCAACCTCCCTACATTTGGGATCATGATACCCCAAGAAAGTGGTATCAGAGCAGGTGGCTCAATTAATGACAATTGACCCAAAATACCTAGGCAATCTTAATAAAAATGCCCATTGAAGAGAGCTGAGGCTGCTCATTCCAGGAAGGAGATCATTCAGGTGAATGAACTTCAAAGGATTTCAATGGCAAGGGAATTTGTGGAAGGTGTTTGAGGGGTTAACTGCAGAAAGTGATCTAGTGCAGCTTTTCAACTAAAGGATGTTACTGCTGAGTACAGAGTTATTACTGAGTCATTGGACTAGTATTTTGTTTGCTTGCTCCACCAGTTCTCAACCAAGGAGACCAGGAACAAGCTCGGGGGTCCTGAGGAGACGTTGTTTGAACGCTCTCCAGGAGTTGGTAGGGAGGAACGGCCCCCCAACGATGTTGTTGTCTAGCTTAAACAGGTTCTACAGTCTTTTATTTTACTGTGTTAAAAGTTTATATGTGAGATTGACTGATTAACAAATGGTTAAATGTTTAGTAGTAATCTGATAGAGATTGTAATCTTTTAGTTATTTGAAATATTGAATCTGTAATTGATGAAAAATAATCCTAACCTGTGTTTTTCCACATCCGGAGTGGACCAGACCGTACTCCAGCACATGTAGTGTAATTAAATAGATTATAGATAGGTTAGAAACCTGAAATGAACTGATGTGTTATGCAGTAATTTATTATGTATGTAGTTGTTATCACAAAAGAACAATATCCTGTTAGTAAGTTTATTGTTAGCTATATTAATCTTGCACATTGATCTAGGAACAAAGAATCAATCTTATCAAAGAATAATCAACAAATACTCATGAAATGGTGTTAATCGAGACCGGAATTGGTTTCCTCTCTGTATTTTTAATAAACAATGAATGGTTACAATACCAATGTCAAGCAATAGCTTGAATCCATGAAGAATTCCAATACCTAAGGAGACAATTTGAATTCAGTGAGTGAGTCTAGCTTAACTGACTGTCAACCATTGGTTCACACTCAGTTAACCACTTGACCAAAACCCTAATTGACTCACCAAACCCTAACTGAAGTCGGAGTGCAATAAATGACTGAATCTCAACTGAAGGAGATCAAACACATGTCATAGCAAGCCAACCATCGAGTGCTAGTGCTCCATGACTTCAATGAACCCCGATGAGGTTAACTGAAGCTGAACTGATCATTGGAAGTTGGTGGAGGCGCCCTGTTGACTCTAGATCATTAAATAATAATAAACAATCATTAAATAATATATTTAATGAGAGGATGCGCCTTAACTGATTGGTTGAACTGATTGTAACCACCAGTTAGCAATTAGGTGCATTAATATCACTCAGATCACCCCCGGAGTGCTCTAGTTAGCCTCCTTGACTGTAGGAGAAGGCTAAGTTAGCCTCCTTGACTATAGGTAGGCGTGGGTGGGACTGGATGATGGCAATTAATGCTCCACTGATGTCAATTAATGTCAATTATACTTATGATAGTGGTTTAACTAGGCCAATTTGACCAAAAAGAGTGTGTATGATGGTAAATGTCTCCAACACCCCCCCTTAAGCTATACTCAAGAAGAGTTAGAAAACATAGATGCATAAAAATGCTAGGGCCCCGGCAACTAAGGCCATAGGTCACCCTGCACAATGTTGAAACTGAAACAATGCTCAAAACAAACTAAGTGAGGAAAAGAGGGAAAACCCAATGGGAAAACCCCCCCCTCAAGCTGAACACTGAAAGTAGTCTAGATCACCCTGATGAACTCACCCCCAATAGTGAATGGAGGCAAGTGAACTTTTTTTCTGAAAAGCTCTTGGTGAAGATGTCTCCAATCTGCTCATCAGTCGAGCAGTATTGCAGAATGATTGTCCTGTCATGCACTAGCTCCCTGATGTAGTGCATGTGAATCTCTACATGCTTGGTCCTCTGCCTGGTAACTGGATCCGTGGATATCTTAATAACACTCTGGTTGTCACAAAAGAGGACAGCGGACAAAGTACTACCAAGATCAAACTTTGAAAGAATGCCTTGCAACCAAACTGCTTGGATGCAAGCATTCACTGCTCCTCGATACTCGGCCTCTGCTGAAGATAGTGCTATGGCAGCCTGCTTTTTGCTTGACCAGCAAATAGGGCCACCACCAAACATGAATACATATCCAGAAGTTGAATTCTGATCAATAGAATCACCCACCCAATCGGAATCTGTGTATCCAACTAGCTCTAGCTTGGAGTCTGCAGCATAGTGAATGTCGTAGGTCCTGGTTCCCTGAATGTACTGGAGGATCCTCTTGGCTGCCTTCCAATGAAGATGATGAGGCTGCTGCATGTATCTTGATACAACATTCACAACATAACAAATATCAGGCATAGAATGTGTCAAGTACAACAAGCTACCAATCAGTTGTCGATAGATAGTGCAGTCCATGGGAGGTGTGTGTTTTCCTTCTTCAAGGTTGATCCCTAAAAGGAAAGGGAATGGTGCAGGCCTACATTCAGCCATGTTAAACTTTACTAACAGGTCTGAAATGTATTGGGACCGAGTGACCATAATCCCATCAGAATTTTGCTCGATTTCGAGCCCCAAAAATTGTTTTAGAAGCCCCAAATCACTCATTTCAAAAGCATTGTGGGGAGCAGTTTTGATGGCTGAAATGGAGGCAACTGTGCTACCTGTGATCAGTAAGTCATAAACATATAAATTAATGATAATTAGATGACCATCATGCTGCTATAAATACACATTTGGATCTGATCTACATCTCTAAAAGTTTTGCGAGAGAAGGAAGGCATCCATCTTGGAATACCACTCTCTTGGGGCCTGTTTTAACCCGTATAGTGACTTCTTTAGCTTGCAAACCAAATATGGATCAGTGATGTATCCCTCAGGATGCTTCATGTATATCTCCTCATGAAGATTTCCATGCAGAAAAGCTGACTTAACATCCATGTGATGCACCTCCCAGTGCTTGGATGCTGAAATAGCCAAAACAAGGAGGATGGAGTCCATTTTTGCAACCGGTGCAAAGGTCTCATGGTAGTCCACTCCTTGGACTTGAGAGAAACCTTTTGCTACCAGACTTGCCTTATATTTGCAGGTGCTTCCATCAGCAACAACCTTTTTCTGAAACACCCACTTGCATTGAACCAATTTCCTTCGCGGAGGAAGAGAAACTAGCTCCCAAGTAGTGTTTTTCTGAAGAGAATTCATCTCTTCATCCATGGCAACTTGCCATCTCGGATCATTCAGAGCATGGTAGTAGGATTTTGGATCTGAACTAATCATAAAATAGCAAGTTTCGGACAACAAATTATCATAACAAGAGAGCGCAATACCAGCTCTTTGGAAATCAGACCGGGTTCTCCTTGGATCATCCAGATTTCCAATGTTGTCTCCTGCGGAGGAGAGTGTTTGTTGGGCCCATGTAGGAAGATGATTTTGCACTTCAGGTTCTGATTCAGCATCTGATGATTGCTGCACACTGATATCAGAAATCATAGGATCCAAATCAGGGTCATCACCCCCAATTTCATCATCCAAATATTCAGTAGAATAGGAAGGAAATTCAACAGTTTTCTCCTTCACTAGTTCTATCTCCTAAAGCGGCTCATCGAACTTGACACTTCTCTCAATGACGATCTATTTGATCTTGATATCTAGTAGCTTGAATCCTTTAGATTCATCAAGATACCCAATAAACAAACATTCTATGCTCTGTGGTTGCAAAGCCCTTCTTTTATCAAGCAGAATCCGGGCCCATGTAGTGGACCCAAACACCTGTAGGTTCGACACATATGGCTTATGTCTGAAGTATGCTTCGAAAGGAGTCTTTCCTTTCATAGATGAATGTGGCACCCTATTCTGAATGTATGATGTAGCATGCATGGCTTCAGCCCACAAATTTGCAGCAAGCTTCTTTGACTCTAACATACAGGTGGTCATCTCCTTGAGAAACCGGTTCTTCCTTTCTGCTACTCCGTTCTGCTGGGGAGTGTAGGGAATTGAATGATGCACCTGAATACCACTTTGGGAGCATATGTACAGCAACTCATTACTGACACACTCCCCTCCATTATTAGATCTCAAGATCTTGATCTTAAGCCCAGAGGCATTTTCGATCAAGGCCTTCAATTCAGAAAAATTTTCACATACTTCTGATTTCTTTTTGAGAAAGAAAACCCATGTATACCTTGAAAAATCATCAATAAAATTAAGGAGGTACCTTGATTCATTCATGGATGTGACAGGTATTGGACCGCTGATATCAGAATGTATCAGCCCCAATATGCTTGTAGCTCAGTTTGCCTTCCCCCGATCGAACTTGTGCTCAGGGTGTTTTCCAATCACACAGCCCTTGCAGACTCCCGTGGTTGCCTTGATGACCGGAAGGCCTTCAACCATGGAGTTTTTCTATAATTGTTGCAAATATTTGAAATTAATATGGCCAAACCTCTCATGCCACAACCTACTAACCTCATTTCCATGAGTTAGCAGAGCGGTGGGCTTTGCATCCGCAACAACGTGAGAGAACTCATAGGCTTTTGCATGATGGTTTGCAAGGCCTTTAGCAATGAGTTTCCCGGATGCAATTTCTGTTATCTCAACATCATTTGGGCTGAAAGAGACTCTCTTAAGCATTCCTGTATGTGTAATCTGATAGACACTAAGGAGATTTGCTGCTAGAGACGGTACATACAAAACATTAGAAAAAAAAACATTTTCTAGATCTACAGTACCTTGTCCTTCGGAAATGATGGTGGAGTCATCTCCCATGTGGATGGGGATGGATTTTCCAGTCTCCAAGGATGAAAAAGAGTCTTTTTCAGCCATCATGTGATTCGAAGCTCCACTATCAATCAACAGTGCTTTGGACTTCGAAGTGCTTGCCATGGGGGCATGACCTTTCTCATACTGTGGTTCCCGATCTTGGTGATATTTCCTCCGAAAGCTCTCCGGAAGATTGATGTGATTCCTCTCAAGGAGAGAGGTTGCTTCATCAAGTTTTTTCTTCATGCAGGCATGTTCAGGGTGAAAACCCTTCCCGCAGTAAGAACACCTGACTTTTTCTTTCCCATTGTGCCCTTTTCCTTTGTTCTTCCTTGAGCCGGAAGATTCATCATGCTACTGATTTTCAACTCTAGGCTTGGGAGCATCAAATTTAGTTTTCTAATTTTTTTGTTGCTTTCCTTTACACTTTACATCTTTGGGCCCTGAGACATGGAGGGCTTGATCACGGGAAGATCGAATGATCCCCATCTGGACAAGCTTGTCATGTTCATTAGTGAGGGACTCAATGAAGGCATTGAGTGTAGGCATCTTCCATCCGGGGGTTGTGAGCTTCCCCGCACGGAATGTAGAAACAAAAACTGAATAATCAGCCCCGAGTTTCGAGAGGATGGCAAGGATGAGCTGATCATCCTCCTTCTCCACTTTGCATTGCTTCAAGATTAAAACAGTATGCTTGAACTTTGTAAAGAAATCATTCAAAGTCTCAAAATTGGAAGGTTGGAGAGACATGAGTTTATTTTCGAGTTGGTAAACTCTCAAGTCATCATGCTTTCTGTATAGAGATTCCAATTTGTCCCATATTTCTTTCGGTGTCTTCAGATCCGTAAGATGGAAGAGTAGGTCTTCAGAAATAGAGAGGCACAAGAACCCGAAGGCTTCATCCTTCTTGTTCAAGAATCTTGATTTTTCTATGGCGGATCTAGGCTCAACTTCAGTGTCCATGGTGACTCTATGGAGTCCTTTGGAGTGCAACTAAATCTCCATTTTATTTTTCCATGTCTGGAAATTGTATGGAGTCAAGAAAGGTACTGAGGAGGCCATCTGGATATGCTGTAGCGAATGCTTCACCTGTAGAAACCTGAAAATCAAAACAGAAAGGGAAAAATAAGGTCGAACAACCTGCACATTCTAGGCTTTCATCACACCCAGTATAGTCAATCAAGCAAGCTTGATCAACAAGTTCTTTACTTGGGATATTGAGTGGTAAGCCTTGGCTTCTGGTGCAGTGCTGGAATTTTGAGCTATTGCTCACTTTTCATGGAGAAATCTGTCAAAAAGCTTGTTTTTGAGAGATATATCTTCGTCCCGTCGTATGCTCTGATACCATATTAATCTTGCACATTGATATAGGAACAAAGAATCAATCTCATCAAAGAATAATCAACAAATACTGATGAAATAGTGTTAATTGGGACCGAAATTGGTTTCCTCTTTGTATTTTTAATAAACAATGAATGGTTACAATACCAATGTCAAGCAATAGCTTGAATCCATGAAGAATTCGAATACCTAAGGAGACAATTCAAATTCAATGAGTGAGTCTAGCTTAACTGACTGTCAACCATTGGTTCACACTCAGTTAACCACTTGACCAAAACCCTAATTGACTCACCAAACCCTAACTGAAGTTGGAGTGCAATAAATGATTGGATCTCAACTAAAGGAGATCAAACACATGTCATAGCAAGCCAACCATCAAGTGCTAGTGCTCCATGACTTCAATGAACCCTGATGAGGTTAACTGAAGCTGAACTGACCATCAGAAGTTGGCAGAGGCGCCCTGTTGACTCCAGATCATTAAATAATAATAAATAATCATTAAATAATATATTTAATGAGAAGAGGCGCCTTAACTGGCTGGTTGAACTGATTGGAACCACCAGTTAGCAATTAGGTGCATTACTATCACTTAGATCACCCCCGGAGTGCTCTAGTTAGCCTCCTTGACTGTAGGAGAAGGATAAGTTAGCCTCCTTGAATATAGGTAGGTGTGGATGTGACTGGATGATGGCAATTAATGCTCCACTGATGTCAATTAATGTCAATTATACTTAGGATAGTGGTTTAACAAGGCCAATTTGACCAAAAAGAGTGTGTATGATGGTAAATGTCTCCAACAAGCTAGATTGTTGTTGTAAAAATGCTAGAAAAGGAATAGCCAAATACTTTACAAATAGTTGGTTATTATATTATCAAGTTATTCAAAAAAATAAGTTATTTCTTTTACGCAGTACTTTATTCTATAAATTATACTATTAACCTGTAACAGAGGCAAAATAAATAACTTAGATAAAGCACTCATTTTATTCTGTGAAGAAAGAATAAAGTTGTTTTACATATTTTATTTTACTGTTCATATTATCTAACTATATGTTGTAAAGGAAAGTATCCTATGGCTAGGGTTTAAGAGGCCATCAACGTACTGGGGTTAAAAGAGAGATGCACAATGTTCAGCAAGTATATATAAACAAGA
>LPNX010803425.1:41764-79211 GCA_001517045.1 Pseudotsuga menziesii
AGGTTTACACAAGATAAACCCGCGAATATATGCATGCGCGACTTGCAAAACACAAGAGTCGCGCATGATGCGCGGGTTGCACATAAGGAGAGTCGCGCATACACAAAAAACGCATTTTAAGGTATTTCTGGGCATTTTCAGACTTTGGTGTCTTCTGGAAAGTTTTAGCTAACTGAAATACCTTTCCAACGGTGCAGAAATGAGGTCAAACGGAGTTACAGAACTCAAGATATGGGTCCTCCAAGATAGGTGTTTTTACAGTGACTTCCATGAGGTGCCGACATGCGACGAAATCATGGGAAAGTGGTCACAGGTAGAGATGTGTCATTTTGGGCTATAAGACTATATCTACAAATGTTCATACTTCAAGTAGGGTAATAGTAGCATAAATAACTTCTATAAACAAATTAAATACATCAATGAAGAACATTGTAACAAAGAACAATAATAAACCTATTTATATTTTTATTAAATAAAAACAACTAGAATACGATGGTAAATAACATTTGTTAATGTTATTTATAAAAGAATTAATTAATTTAAATAATATAAACAAGAAGTTACTTATAAAAGAAAGTGCAGGGTTGAAACCCTAGTAGCAATAACATTGTAAATAATAATCATTGAAACAATAATCCAAGTATATGTAACAATTGTTATCAAACTACAAAACTATGGTAGATTATTACAGTCCCTGTGAAATGATAACTTTGGAAATATAATACACTATACACCTGTACAATATTTAAATCAATTAATTATGAAAATAAAACTGGAAGAATAAAATAAAGAAGTTATTTTACACACAGGTCACCTACAGGAAACCTAACCCGAATATCCGAGCTTGTATTAAGCAATTATAACATGATGAAATAACAGGTTAAGCTACTAACAGTATCATTAATACGAACTAATTAATATTCAGCAAAGTTTTCTTTTACACAGGCGAAGAAGGTAAAAACCCTAGCTCGTGTTCTGAGCAAACAGTCGCCCAGTATTCAATTACTATCCAAAATAATTACAGTCGTAAACTAGGGTAAATATATAGCTTATTTTAGAAACAGCATTAAAACGAAATTTATTCCACATACATAGAGTTACAAAACCATACACAGGTGAAACAAATCTAAGTTAAAGACCGACTATCTTTAAGGATTTTTCATTGCTTCCACGAGCTCGAAGGCGAAACTTAAACAAAACTAATAGAGTACAAAATTTAGCTAAAAGCCGAGCACCCATATCGTAATATGGATTGTTTTATAAACAAGTATTAACACAACTTTGTACAAAAACAAGTAAACACATTTACAAGTCACAGCTTGAGCCGAAGTACCCTGCTAGAAGCAAGGGTTTAATAAAACTAAACTAGTAGTCTGAAGAACAGTAACCCATGAAGGGTAACTAACAGGCCGTAAATTTCCAATCGGAAACTGTCCCTTCAAGACTGCACAAGTAGGGAATGCTATTGTTAACCAGGGCTTACCCGTAGCTAGAGTGCCAGATTTTTTTAGAGTATCGTTGCCTTGAGACGAGCGAACTGTCACCTACAAGCAGAAAATCTAAGTTAATTAAAATATATTTCAGAACTGTAAACTAAAGTAAAATCTAGTTTAAGAGTTCTAAGAGTTACTGTACCTGAAATTGAAGGTTAGGGAACCACGAAGGAACAGCAGCACCGCCACCAGCGAAACAAAAAGCCAAGTCTTCATTCTCGCAGCGACAGAGGAACCAAAGACTCATATACAAGCCATTGACAGCAGTAGAAGAAAGAGGCATGGGGAACAGCCAAGCAAGAACCAGACAGCGAAGCTGAAGCTGTCACCAACAATGCAAGGCATGGAAATGAGTTTCACAAACCCTACGATAAGGACAGTGCTGTAACCGCAACAAGCAAATTATTTAAATTATCTCTGCAAGGGAAAGCCACGGAGAAAACAAATAAGGAGCCACTCGCAGGCCGTAAACCTTATGCCACAACTCTCTACAGACCTTGCAGAGATAAGACACACAGTTCACATAAAGAGTTTAGAACGGTTAAGGTAGGATGAAATCAATTTTATCCAGGACTTGGAGCATAGCTAGCAACAACAAGCTAGCATGGCCGCCATGAAAGGAGTTGCAAAGCGGCCCGAAGGCCCGAGAAATACGGAGGGAAATAACAAAGAGTACGGTTACGCCGAGTTTTATAATTCCAACACTTGGCCGAGAGAAGACCATGTGGTCACTCTAAATTTTTAACCATGCAGTGGGTCGACTCAATAGTTACTTGCTTTACAATGATAAACACTAATTCGGATCATGGTGCATGTTGCATAAAAACCTTATTGTTACCTTGTATTCGATTACACCGCATATTGTATGGTATGATAGTTTAATACCAAAGTTAATCACGTTAAAACTATACGTTGACTTAACAATCGGTGTCACCTTTAAAACTTTAGTTTACCTCGAAATAATTCATGCATAGAAATATATATATCATCGTCAACCATATGTTAATATATTGTAGCATCGAAATTACATTTCGGATATTGGTAAACCTCATTCTTAACCTTGACCTTGAGTCGTGTAGCAACCATGTGTTATATGGGAGATGCCAAGTAAAAAGGTATTATAATCATTTAACCATTATAGTTTCTATATGTAGCAAACATTTAGTTTATGTATAGTTTATTTCGTTTCCAACTACAATTCAAGTTGTGACACTTATAAGGTTTCACAACATAGTATTAAAGAGAATCATTGACTCTATTTTACTCATGTTTATAACTTTGAGCTTTTTATAAACTTGTATGTCTATAAACCAGATAGTTTATGCATGTTACAAGTCTCTTAGAAACCAATAAATCAGTTGGTAGTAAAACTAGGAATTTGGCTAAGTATAATATAAGAACACTTTGTTTTAAATTCTTTTACATAGCTCAGGTCAACGAGACGTTAAAAGAATAATGGTTGATTTCTCAAACATGGCAATTACTATTATGCCAACATGTCTTGTGAAGAAGTAAAAATGGATTTAGATTTATGTAACCTATCAGGTGCTTAGCATGGTGTAGAAAGTCGATCGTTCTTGAAAACATCCACTTCATTAAACTGTTTATGGATAGTAATTTAATACAAGAAAAGTATTTTAGAGAAATAAGTAACTGATCTGGAACTTTCCTGCTAGAGTCTAAGTCTTTAGAACCACATGTTTCAACGTATTGATAAGAACTTTACAGGCAGTAAGCTTCTTTGCAGAAGTTAAATGTCGAACAGTTGGTTATACTGATATTATAATTTGATAATGTATAAATATTGATAGAACAATCATTACAACATTATAGACTATGCACACTAAAGTAGAAGTTTCTTGTAGCTAAGATTACAAGTTGAAATCCAAAGAAAGTATTTTACTGTCGCTACTTACAGTAAAGAAAGATATTCAATTACCTGCTTTTTGTGTAAAAAAAAATAAATGAAGGAAACAAAACTGTTTTACCTCACGGAAGTAGTTTGAAATATAACAGCTCATTTACTAAACTCGTAATTGCAGAAAGAAATATTGTTGGATACTTTATAAAATTTTAAAGCGTTAGTCGTTCAATCATACCCGTAAAACCTGTAAGAACAAGTAAGCTTTCTGCGTTAGCATAAACGCTAAGTAAGCCTCGGATTTCAAAGACAGTTTCCACCTACTTGTCATAAATAAATTTCATCAGTAACTGAAAGGAGAAATAATGCGCAAGTTAAACTAAATCTTATATAAAAAAAGGAACTGCTGAGATAATATAATTGAGATTATGTAAAACTAATCTATTAACTGTTTCATTTATTGCTAACCTTTAGCTGTTAGTAAACCACAGTCCCAACATTTTTATGTTATTCAAAAATTTTATTTTTTGTGAAAATTTGGGGTTTTGACATGTGGTATCAGAGCACAAGGTTCAAACACTATGCCTTGATGAAGCCTAACTAGTTTTTATGAAACAACAAATTTAATTTTTTCTTTATGATAATGTATTTTTTTTTAATGTTATTCAACAGAGACTTGTTTTCTGAAGTCTAACAGATAGGTATGGATAGGCTGGAAGAATATGCAGAGGAGGAATCTCCAGTTACTGAACCATAAAATTTACCAAGAGATCCTATACCAGAGGATTTAACTACCAATTCCTCAGAATTGTTACAAACTGTAAAAGACCTAAAATCTGAAATGGAGTCTGTAAAGTGAGAAAATGAAAGGAATCTGAGGGCTCAAGAAGAGCTGAACTAGATCCTAACTGAAAAGTTTCAAACTGAGGGTAGGGGTAGAAGAATAGAATCAGAAGATACAAGTCATCAACGTAAATCTAAAAGGATGAAACATACTAAAACTAAAAGTAGTTCATCTTCTAAAGTGTTTGGTGAACAACAGAATTACCATTCTACTAGTGACAGTAGTGATGATAATCAATAAACAAAAAAGAGAAAATGCAAACCTTATGAGGAGATTTCCAGGGAATTCAAAAAGATAAAACCACCAACCTTCAATGGAGAGACTGAGAAGGGGGAGGAAGTTGAATCCTAGTTATCTAGGATGAAGAAGTACTTCCAAATATATAACTATTATAACCAGTTAAAGGCTAGAATGGTTATTTATAACTTCTCAGGAAAGGCTGACATTTGGTGGCAGGACTTGAAAAGAGTTAAGGGGATAAAAGAGAAAAATGTAAACTGGAGTACCTTTAAGAGGTATTTTAAAAAGAAATTTCTGTCTGAGCAATATTATGAAGAGAGGGAAAAAGAATTTTATGAGCTGAAGTTAGGATCAATGACAATGAAATATCTGAATAGCAAGTTCTTAAGTCTACTTAGGTATGTACCATACCTTGTAGATGAGAAACCAAAGGTACAACGATTCCTCAACTGTCTACCTTATCATATTAAGGATAGGATTGAATATGATAACCCAAAGACCTTGGAAGAAGCTATGAGAAAAGCTAACTTTTGTTTTGAGCAGAATCAGAAGAAGGAAAGCTTGGACAACTGAAGGCTAAGAAAAATAATAATCAATATGAACAAAAGAAGAAGGATTTTGTGCCCAACAAAAATTCTAAGAACAATAAGGCCAGAAATTATCCTAATAACAAGAACTTCCAAGGAAATAAGAACAATACACCCAACAATCAGAATAATTCTAAAGGTAAGGAATTTGCAAATAATCATGGAAATTTTACCAAGAACTTTGAGCACAAAGAGCCTACCAAGTGCTGGGAATGTAATGGCCCACACTATGCTTCAGTCTGTCTAAATCGGAAGAAGACAGTTAGCAATATTCATACCATACAGGAGGAGATGACCGTTGGGGAACTAGCAAGGACCATGCCCAGAATCAACGCAGTCTTGGAGAATCGACAAGCTGAATATCAGACTTCCATGGTGGAAGTAGAAGGTATGATAAATCAGACCACTGTAACTATTTTGATTGATCCAAGAGCTAGTCTTAGTTATATTGCACCTAAAATTGTAGAAAGATGTAAGTTATCTATTGAAAAATTTGAGAATTCTTAGTTAGTTCAGTTAGCCACTGGTGCTAAAAGAAAGTTAACTTGTTTTGTAAAAGAATGTGCAGTAGTTATGGGTAATTTTGAAACTGTTGTCAAGCTTAATGTTTTGCCTCTTGGTTCTTATGATTTGCTCATTGGTATGGACTGGTTAGAACAACATAGAGTAATTCTAAATTGTTATGATAAAACCTTCACATGTTTAAACAGTGACGAAAAACCAGTAAGTGTTAAAGGAATCCATAGAAAAACTACCATAAGGCAGATTTCTGCCCTACAGCTTAAGAGAGCTGTTAGAAAGGGATGTAAAGCTTATGCGGTAACAATAACTGATGAAGAGAGTCTAATTAAAACAAATAAGTTAAAAGTGGAAGACATACCAGTCTTAAGAGATTATGTTGATGTATTCCCTAAATAAATTCCGGGATTACCTCCGAAAAGGGAATTGGATTTCACCATTAAGCTGGTACTTGGTGTAGTACCTAGTTCAAATTCCCTTTATCGAATGAACATATTGGAACTTAATGAATTAAAATCTCAATTAAAATAATTAATTGATAAAAAATATATTCGACCAAGTGTGTCTCCCTAGGGGGCACCTGTCATTTTTGTTAAGAAAAAGGACGGAACTATGCGACTTTGCATTGATTACCGTTAGTTGAATAAGATGACCATAAAAAATTGATATCCGTTGCCCCGCATAGATGATCTGTTTGATCAACTACATGGAGCCACAGTGTTTTCGAAAATAGATTTAAGGTCTGGATATCATCAAGTAAGGTTTAAAGATGAAAACATCTTTAAGACAACGTTCAGAACTAGATATGGTCATTACGAATTTGTCGTAATGCCATTCGGGCTTACCAATGCCCCAGCTATTTTCATGTGTTTAATGAACAACATTATGCATAAGTATTTAGATAAGTTTGTGGTCGTGTTTATCGACGACATTCTAATCTATTCAAAAACTGAAGAAGAACATAAAGAATATCTAAAAATTGTTTTGCAAGAGTTGCGAGATCATCAACTCTTTGCAAAGTTTAGTAAATGTGATTTCTTTAAGGATAAGATTCAGTATTTAGGTCATGTGGTGACCAAGGAAGAGATTTCAGTAGATCCTGAAGAGATAAGGGCAATCGAAGATTGGTTGGTTCCTACGGATGTGATGGATGTTGGATCTTTCATGGGCATTACCGGTTACTACCGGAGGTTCATTGAAGGTTTTTCGAGGATCACAAATCTAATAACTTCCTTGCAGAAAAAAAGAAAAAAAGTTCGACTGGAATCAGAAATGTGAAGAAAGCTTTAAAAAGTTAAAAACTTTATTAACCAGTGCACCTATTTTAAGAATAGTTGATCCTAATAAAGAATTTGTAGTGTGCACCGACGCCTGTAATGATGGCTTAGGCGGTGTGATGACTCAAGAAGGGCATGCTATTGCCTATGAGTCTAGAAAGTTAAAAGTTTATGAAAAGAATTATGCAACATATGATCTGGAATTAGCAGTTCTTATACACGCCTTAAAGATGTGGCGACATCACCTAATTGGCAGAAAATTTGCTTTAATGACTGATAATAAAGGATTGAAGTATCTTTTAGATCAGCCTAATTTAAATGCCAAACAAGCTAGGTGGTTAGCTTTCTTAAGTGAATATGATTTTGAAATTCAACATATAAAAGGTAAAGAAAATAAAGTTGTTGATGCATTAAGTAGGAATGCAAGGCTGAATTTTGCAGCAGCTATCAGCACTTATGCTACAGATTTGGATGAACAGCTTAAAGAAGGAATAGAACAAGATGAAATTTATCAGAGTTTGCAAGCTAAAACTAAACAAAATCCAACAGAAAACTTAAGTAAAGGTTACAGTTTAAATGCAAAAGAATTTTTACTGTATAAAGATAGAATGTATGTACCTAACGTACCTAAAGTTAAGCGGTTAATTCTGGACAAAATTCATAAAACTCCCTACTTAGGTCATCCAGGTTATCAAAAAACTATAACTATGTTAAGAAAATAGTATTTTTGGCCGAATATGAAGACTAATGTAGCAGAATATATTGCTAGGTGTTTTGAATGTCAACAAGTAAAAACTGAACATCAACACCCAGCTGGATTGCTTCAGCCATTACCCATTCCTAACTGGAAATGGGAGATAATTAGTCTAGATTTTATTACTGGGATGCCTAGAAATCAAAATCAGAATGATTCTATCATGGTAGTAGTTGATAAGTTAAGCAAAGCAGCTTACTTCATACCTGTTAAGACTACTTATAAAGCCGCAAACATAGTTGATATTTTTCTAAAACAGATTTTTCGATTGCATGGAGTACCAAAAGTCATAATCTCAGATAGAGATCCTAAATTTACAGGAAACTTTTGGAAGTCTTTTTTTAAAGGATTAAACACTACATTAAATTTTAGTACTTCATTCCATCCTCAAACAGATGGACAAACTGAAAGGGTGAACCAAGTACTGGAATATCTATTAAGAATGTATGTAAAAGACTAGCCAGGTAAATGGGAGGATTGTTTACATCTGGTAGAATTTGCTTATAATAATAATTATCAGACATCAACTAGATTTAGTCATTTTGAAATTTTATATGGACGAAAATGTAATACTCCTATCTCTTGGAGTAATCCAGTGGATAGATTGGTATTAGGTCCTAAACTGTTGCAAGAAATGAAAGAAATTGTAAAACAAGTGCAGGGAAATCTGAGAGTGGCACAAGATCAGCAGAAAGTCCAGTAGACTTAAAAAGAACTCCAAAGGAGTTTCACATAGGTGAACATGTGCTCATCAAGGTAAGGCCCAAAAAGAGCTCTCTGAAATTGGGGAGTTGTGCAAAATTGGCACCTCGTTATTGTGGTCAATTTGAAATTCTATCTAGAATTGGACAAGTAGCTTATCAATTAACATTACCACCAAATTTAAGAGTACATAATGTTTTTCACATTTCCGTATTAAAGAAATATGTTCATGATACTACTCATGTTGTTAACTGGAATGATGTATAGGTGGAACCATAAGGAGATTTTCTGGTGGAACCGGACTGTATTCTCGGGCGGAGGGAGATCATACTTCGGAACCGCACCATTGGACAGGTGAAGGTGCAATGGAAGTACCTTAGTCCAGAGGAAGCCACATGAGAATTGGAAAGTACTATGCGAGATGCATATCCAATTCTGTTTCAGGGGAATTCTGAGGATGAATAATAAATAACATCGAGGACGATGTTATATTCTAAGGGGGTGTGTATGTCACATGCCCCAATTTTGCAAAAATAATATTATCATATTTGATTTTATTTCAAGACAATATGTTAAATTTTATGCTAAGTTGTAATTGATGACTCAGCAGAGTCAAGGTTGTTGAATGTAATTCTAAATATTTTAATTATAAATAAATAAAAGTGGAGACAACAGCTTGGGAGAGCTGTTAAAAGAGTGTTTACTGGGAAAGTTGGTGGAGGAGACTGGGTGGAGAGCGAATAGACAAGTGGCAGCATCCTCAAACACTTCCAATGTTGCAGGTGGCAACCTCCCTACATTTGGGGTCATGATCCCCCAAGAAAGTGGGATCAGAGCAAGT
Source organism: Pseudotsuga menziesii (assembly GCA_001517045.1). Classification (NCBI taxonomy): domain Eukaryota; kingdom Viridiplantae; phylum Streptophyta; class Pinopsida; order Pinales; family Pinaceae; genus Pseudotsuga; species Pseudotsuga menziesii. Next base: position 50,883 of record LPNX010803425.1, read on the forward strand.
GGCTCAATTAATGACAACTGACCCAAAAGACCTAGGCAATCTTAATAAAAATGCCCATTGAAGAGAGCTGATGCTGCTCATTCCAGGAAGGAGATCATTCAAGTGAATGAACTTCAAAGGATTTCAATGGAAAGGGAATTTGTGGAAGGTGTTTGAGGGGTTAACTGCAGAAAGTGATATAGTGTAGATTTTCAACTGAAGGATCTTACTGCTGAGTGCAGAGTTATTACTGAGTCATTGGACTATTATTTTGTTTGCTTGCTTCGTTAGTTCTCAGCCAAGGAGACCAGGAATAGGCTCGAGGGTCCTGACGAGACGTTGTTTGAATGCTCTCCAGGAGTTGGTAGGGAGGAATGGCCTCCCAACGCTGTTGTTGTCCAGCTTAAACAGGTTCTACAGTCTTTTATTTTACTGTGTTAAAAGTTTATATGTGATATTGACTGATTAACGAATGGTTAAATGTTTAGTAGTAATCTGATAGAGATTGTAATCTTTTAGTTATTTGAAATATTGAATCTGTAATTGATGAAAAATAATCCTAACCTGTGTTTTTCCACATCTGGAGTGGACCAGACCGTACTCTAGCACAGGCAGTGTAATTAAATAGATTATAGATAGGTTAGAAACCTGAAATGAACTGATGTGTTATGCAGTAATTTATTCTGTATGTAGTTGTTATCAAAGAAGAACAATATCTTGTTAGTAAGCTTATTGTTAGCTAGATTGTTGTTGTAAAAATGATAGAAAATGAATAGCCAAATACTTTACAGATAGCAGGTTATTATATTATCAAGTTATTCAAACAAATAAGTTATTTCTTTTACGCAGTACTTTATTCTGTAAATTATACTATTAACCTGTAACAGAGGCAAAAGAAATAACTTAGATAAAGCACTCATTTTATTCTGCGAAGAAAGAATAAAGTTGTTTTACATAGTTTATTTTACTGTTCATATTATCTAACTATATCTACAAATGTTCATACTTCAAGTAGGGTAATAGTAGCATAAATAACTTCTATAAACAAATTAAATACATCAATGAAGAACATTGTAACAAAGAACAATAATAAACCTATTTATATTTTTATTTAATAAAAACAACTAGAATACGATGGTAAATAACATTTGTTAATGTTATTTATAAAAGAATTATTTATTTAAATAATATAAACAAGAAGTTACTTATAAAAGAAAGTAGAGGGTCGAAACCCTAGTAGCAATAACTTGTAAATAATAATCCAAGTATATGTAACAATTGCTATCAAACTACAAAACTATGGTAGATTATTACAGTCCCTTAAGGACAATGAAAGGATAAATTTGGAAATAATGATACAATATACACCTGTACAATATTTAAATCAATTAATTATTAAAATAAAACTGGAAGAATAAAATAAAGAAGTTATTTTACACACAGGTCACCTACATGAAACCTAACCCGAATATCCGAGCTTGTATTAAACAATTATAACATGATGAAATAACAGGTTAAGCTACTAACAGTATCATTAATACGAACTAATTAATTTTCAGCAAAGTTTTCTTTTACACAGGCGAAGAAGGTAAAAACCCTAGCTTGTGTTCTGAGCAAACAGTCACCCAGTATTCAATTACTATCCAAAATAATTACAGTCGTAACCTAGGGTAAATATATAGCTGATTTTAGAAATAGCATTACAACGAAATTTATTCCACATACACAGAGTTACAAAACCATACATAGGTGAAACAAATCTAAGTTAAAGACCGACTGTCTTTAAGGATTTTCCATTACTTCCATGAGCTCAAAGGAGAAACTTAAACAAAACTAACAGAGTAAAAAATTTAGTTAAAAGCCGAGAACCCATATCGTAATATGGATTGTTTTATAAACAAGTATTAACTCAACTTTGTACAAAAACAAGTAAACACATTTACAAGTCACGGCTTGAGCCGGAGTACCCTGCAAGAAGCAAGGGTTTAACAAAACTAAACTAGTAGTCTGAAGAACAGTAACTCATGAAGGGTAACTAACAGGCCGCAATTTTCCAATTGGAAACTGTCCCTTCAGGACTGCACAAGTAGGGAATGCCATTGTTAACTAGGGCTTAAGAGTTCTAAGAGTTACTGTACCTGAAATTGAAGGTTAGGGAACCACGAAGGAACAACAGCACCGCCACCAGCGAAACAAAAATCCAAGTCTTCATTCTCGCAGCGATAGAGGAACCAGAGACTCATATACAAGCCATTGACAGCAGTAGAAGAAAGAGGCATGGGAAACGACCAAGCAAGAACCAGACAATGAAGCTGAAGCTGTCACCAACAATGCAAGGCATGGAAATGAGTTTCACAAACCCTACAACAAGGACAGTGTTGTAACCGCAGCAAGCAAATTATTTAAATTTTCTCTGTAAGGGCAAGCTATGGAGAAAACAAATAAGGAGCCACTCGCAGGCCGTAAACCTTATGCCACGACTCTCTACAGACCTTGCAGATATAAGACACACAGTTCACATAAAGAGTTTAGAACGGTTAAGGTAGACTGAAATCAATTTTATCCAGGACTCGTAGCATAGCTAGCACTAGTGAGCTAGCATGGCCGCCATGAAAGAAGTTATAGAGCGGCCCGAAGGCCCAAGAATTACGGAGGGAAATAACAAAGAGTAGGGTTACGATGAGTTTTATAATTCCAACACTTGGCCGAGACAAGACCACGTGGTCACTCTAAATTTTTAACCATGTAGTGGGTCGACGCAATAGTTACCTGCTTTACAATGATAAACAATAATTCGGATCATGGTGCACGTTGCATAAAAACCTTATTATTACCTTGTATTCGATTACACCGCATACTGTATGGTATGATAGTTTAATACCAAAGTTAATCACATTAAAACTATACGTTGACTTAACAATCGGTGTCACCTTTAAAAATTTAGTTTACCTCAAAATAATTCATGCATAGAAATATATATATCATCGTCAACCATATGTTCATATATTGTAGCATCGAAATTACATTTCGGATATTGGTAAACCTCGTTCTTAACCTCGACCTTGAGTCGTGTAGCAACCATGTGTTATATGGGAGATGCCAAGTAAAAAGGTATTATAATCATTTAACCATTATAGTTTCTATATGTAGCAAACATTTAGTCTATGCATAGTTTATTTCGTTTCCAACTACAATTCAAGTTGTGACACTTATAAGGTTTCACAACATAGTATTTAAGAGAATGATGAACTCTATTTTACTCATGTTTATAACTTTGAGCTTTTTATAAACTTGTATGTCTATAAACCAGATAGTTTATGCATGTTACAAGTCTCTTAGAAACCAATAAATCAGTTGGTAGTAAAACTAGGAATTTGGCTAAGTATAATATAAGAACACTTTGTTTTAAGTTCTTTTACATAGCTCAGGTCAACGAGCCGTTAAAAGAATAAACAGTTGATTTCTTAAACATGGCAATTGCTATTATGCCAACATGTCTTGTGAAGAAGTAAACATGGATTTAGAATTATGTAACCTATCAGGTGCTTAGCATGGTGTAGAAAGTCAATCGTTCTTGAAAACATCAACTTCAGTAAACTGTTTATGGATAGTAATTTAAAAATAAGTAACTGGTCTGGAACTTTCCTACTGGAGTCTAAGTCTTTAGAACCACATGTTCCGACGTATTAATAAGAACTTTACAGGCAGTAAGCTTCTTTGCAGAAGTTAAATGTCGAACAGTTGGTTATACTGATATTATAATTTAATAATGTATAAATATTGATAGAACAATCATTACAACATTACATACTATGCACACTAAAGTAGAAGTTTCTTGCAGCTAAGATTACAAGTTGAAAGCCAAAGAAAGTATTTTACTGTCGCTACTTACAGCAAAGAAAGATATTCAATTACCTGCTTTTCGTGTAAAAAATAAATAAATGCAGGAAACAAAACTGTTTTACCTCACGGAAGTAGTTTGAAATATAACAGCTTATTTAATAAGATCGTAATTGCAGAAAGAAATATTGTTGGATACTTTATAAAAATTTAAAGCATTAGTCGTTCAATCATACCTGTAAAACCTGTAAGAACAAGTAAGCTTTCTGCATTAGCATAAACGCTAAGCAAGCCCCAGATTTCAAAGACAGTTTCCAGCTACTTGTCATAAATAAATTTTATCAGTAACTGAAAGCATAAATAATGCGCAAGTTAAACTAAATCTTATATAAAAAAGGAACTGCTGAGGTAATATAATTGATATTATGTAAAACTGATCTATTAACGGTTTCGTTTATTGCTAACCTTTAGCTGTTAGTAAACTGCAGTCCCAGCATTGTTATGTTATTCAAAATTTTAAATTTTTGTGAAAATTTGGGGTTTTGACAGTGGGTCCTTTGTGCAATAGTTGGACTACTGGAATGTACCATTCATGTGAGTCGGCCATTGAAGGGAAAATTGCAATGGTGGGTCTCCATTAAAGGTGGTCGTAGTGGAGTTGGAGGTTTCGATGAATATGATCGAGGATGTGGTTTCCGAAATCAGCCTGCCAACACCACTGGACTTGGACTCGGCTAAAAATTTCATTGGTAAGTTTGTTGATACCTTACCTTCTCTGCTTAAGTTCATGTCGATGGATGATATTTGTGCATCTATGTCTATCCCTTCTAGACCTTTGTCGGGTTTGGGTTGTGGGGAGACGTCTTCTTTTATTTGATCTAAGAATGGGCCTGTGGAGGGAGTAAATTCCACTGTAATATCCCCTTTGCTGGTTATTGTCTCCCCCCATGAGTCATCGGTCACGACCAGGGGAAACTTGAATTCTAGAGGGGTTTCTATTTCCTCTGAAGTTTTCCCCCCTCTAGAGACAGAACTTAGGGGGTTAGATGTATGTATTTCCAATTCTCCTGTCATGGAGGATGTTCATTTTCCGGTTGGTGTTGTGGAACCCTTAGGTATGCATGCCAATGTGGTGTATATACCTGGTGTCCTACCTGTTTCTACTTTATAGAATCACATTGCGGAAGGGATGCATGCCACGTATATCAAAAGTGGTAGGGGTCTCGAGAGGCCATATTGCACAGCAAGGGAAAATTTCTGATCCTAAGGTATAGTCGTTGTATGAGTTAGGGTTTCCTCAGCGTTCGTTGGAGTCTGGTGATTCTGATGCTCGGGCACTTAGAGAAGGCACTGCCCCTTATGTGTTTCCCTCATGATTATTACGTCCTTTAATATTAGGGGCTTTAGCAACGGCCTGAAACGAACTGCTTTAAAACAATTGATGGGGGTATTACGGCCTGGGGTTCTGTTCCTTCAAGAGACTATGGTTCTTCCTTCGGATGCTTCTATTTCCTTTCTTAAAATTGCACCAACGTGGCATGTTTTTGTTGTGGATGCCACGGGTTTGTCTGGGGGAACGCTGGTTGCATGGAACCCATTGGTGGCTAGCATGAAGGATTTTAATAGTGTGTAGGGATTTTAATTGAAGGGAATTTCTTGGGGTTTGCAAAGAAAGTCAGATTGATTAACATCTATGCTCCGTATCATAATAGAAGTACTTTTTGGGATGTAGTTGTTCGGGTTGATTTATTAGCTGATTTTGCGTTGATAATGGGAGGGGATCTAAATTGTACTCTGCATCCGGGTGAAGTTTGGAGAAAGGGTAATTTGTTTGACCCCCTTGTGGATTATTTTACTCAGATATTCGAGTCAGTGAACTTGGTTGATGGGCTTCCTTTGACATTGGTGCCTACATGGACAAACGGGAGATGTGGAAATGAGGGGGTTACAAAACGGCTGGATAGATTTCTTATGGTGGAAGACATGTTGGATATTGGTAGGTATAGGACCTGGGCTCATTCCACGGGGTTTTCATACCATAGAGCCATCTGTCTGCAGCTGGAGTTTGATTATGATAGGATCTATTATCCCTTCAAATTCAACCTAATTTGGATGGAGGATACTAGTTTTTGTTTTCTGGTGTGAAATTTTTGGACAAATTATGTTCGTGATTTTGGGGGGTCTTGTCTTCAGCGGCTGGTGGCTAAGTTGCACATGTTAAAAGGGGAAGTTATTAAGTGGGAAATAGATAAAAAGAAGGCGAATGATGCAGATTTGGGAAGGATTGATGCGGAAATTCAATCACTGTTGGTGGGCACAAATGAAGCATATTTCTCTGTACAAAGGAGATGTCGCCTAATTGAACTAGAGGCTCAGAAAAAAGGCATTGATCAGGATAAAAGAGAAAACTATGAGGCATAAAAGTAGGGCTACATGGATGCTTGCAAGTGATAACAATTATAAATATTTCCACCATTTTGCTTCTACTTGCAAACGTAATAATGTGGTTTGGGAAATGATGAACCCACATGGTGAGATGATTACAGGAGATAAAGGATTAAAAGAGCTGGTTGTGGATCATTTTACTGGTATTTACTCCAAGCTGTCAAATCCTGATCTTTTGGGACAACTAAATGTAATTAAAATTTTCCCTCGTTTCTTTGGGGAGGAGGATTGTTTGAAGATTGGTGGAAGGGTCACATTGGAGGAGGTGAGGCACACCTTAGGAAAATTTGCGAGGGAAAAGAGCCCTAGTCTGGATGGATAAACCGTAGAGTTTTACTGGCATTTTTTTTAATCTTCTGGGTCCGAACATTATGGAAGTGATTGATGAAACTAGGAGGACGAGGACCATACTTGGGGTTTTAAACTCGACTCATATTACCCTTATTCTGAAGAAAGATAAGTCAACTTATTTTCATGACTACCGACCGATAGCACTTTTTAATTTGCTATACAAGATTATTTCAAAAATCATTACGGCCCGTCTAAAACTGTATCTGGATAATTTCATTTCGGAGAATCAATTTGGTTTTTTAACTGATAGGCAACAACATGATGCAGTGGGTTCGACATAGGAATGTCTGCACTCATTAAAGTTGTCTAAGAAAAAATATTTCATACTTAAGCTTGATCTAGTCAAGGCATGTGACAAACTTGACCGGTATTACCTAATCCTTGTGCATATTGGTTTATAGTGGGAGCTTTGCTCTTGGATTATGGGATGTGTGACGACGGTCAGGTATGGGATTTTGATAAACGTCTCACCATCTCCTTTTTTCTCCAGCAACAGGGGAATTCGACAGGGGTTTCCACTGTCATCTACACTTTTCATTTTAACAGTTGAAGGATTGAGTCTTATGTTGAAAAATACAAAAAGGAGAGAGGATATTGAAGGGGTAACTTTCATAGGTATTATTAATCTTACCCATCTTATTTTTGTTGATGATGTATTGTTGTTTGGAAACGGTTTGGTGGATAAGTGGGTTGCTTTTCACTCCCTTGTAGCATTGTTCTATGACTCGTCAGATCTTGAGGTTAGTCCTGATAAGACACACTTCATCTTTGCAAATTTTATAGAAGAGGAGTGTGTGATAGTTAAAGAAATGATGAACTATCAAATGGTGGATAATAAGGAAGGATTTACGTATCTGGGGTTTTTCCTGAAGCCTTCTGGATATAATGTGAAAGAATGGGGATGGTTGATTAAGAAGATTGTGTGGAAAGTTAAGAGTTGGTCAGGCCGGTTCCTACCCTTGGGCGACATGATGGTGTTAATCAAGTTTGTGTTGCAAGGTATTCTTGTGTTTTGGTTCTCTTTATTCAAAGTGTTGAGATCCATTCTTGTGGTCACCAGGAGATATATTTTCCAATTTTTATGGGCGAGTAACACCATTGGCAGGAAATTTCACCTATGTGCATGGGAGATCTTGTCCGATATCATATGGGGGTTGGGGGATAAAGTGTTTAGCTAGTTTCAATTCTGCATTATGTGCTACTAGCATCTGGAGGTGTTTATTCAATAAAGGCATGTGGGGGAATATTATTAGAGTGAAATACTTGAAGAGACAGTCACCGGATATGTGGTTTAGAAATACATACAAGAGCATAGGTTGGTTTTTTGCCATTTGGTCGATCTTTATAGATTGTTTACCTGTGATTAATCATTCTTTATCATGGGTTGTGGGGAGGGGTATACTTGCTAATATTGGGATGGATTTGGTTATAGGACTGGAAGATAATTTTTATTTTGTCAAGAAACCTTATTGCACATTTTCATCAATGTAATTTAGTGGTTTTCGGCATGTATGGAAGATGGATAACAATGGGTTGTTTCAATGGAGCTCGACGGAGGACTTACAACTATCAGGTGAGATAGGGGAAGAATGGACTAATTATACTAATGGTTTGATCCACGCGGGGGTCTCACTGTCTAATAGGCCGAATCAGTTGGCCTGGAGGAGAAATAAGGTGATAGACAGGGTGACTACAAAACTGGCGTACGACCTGATTCTGGAAGCCAATTCAGAACCGGCGGGAAGTTGGTGGAATGCATGGGTTTGGAAAGCTACAGGACCCTTAAAAATCAAGCTTTTTGGTTGGTTATGTTTGAAATATCGAATTCTAACTTGGTATGTCCTCCAGAGAAATGGGTTTGCTGGGCCAAACCGATGTTGTTTATGCAGAAGAGAGGATGAAAATGTTGATCATTTGTTTGGAAAGTGCACATTTTTTCAAAAGGTATTGATGATGATAGGAAAGTAATATAATTTGAATAGCAGCTGGGATAGAGATAAGGTGGTGGACAATCTGTTCAATTGGTGATCAAAAGAGAAACAACTCGTTTACCTTCCTTTGTTTATGTTTTGGGAATGCTGGAAAACGCGTAATAAGGTATTGTTTGAAAACTTATGGGGATGTCCTATGAGGGTGAAAACTAGTATTATTGGTGAGTTTAATGATTGGTATAAGCCCATTAAAATGAAGAAGAGTAGGGTGATTCATCAACCTTCATTCCCACTAGGTTGGCCAATTAATTATTTTGATGGGGTTGCATAAGAGAGCGATTGTGGAGTTGCATTTGTCCTTAGAATGAACAGTCATGAGTGATGTAACTGGTTTCTTCTTTTTAATATAAAAGTTATAAAAAAAATTCGATGAAAAAAGTAGATTTATTATTATTATTATTATTATTATGTGTTGTGATTTTTTTACTATTTGTTGAAATTGAGTTTTTCATTGTTCAAATTACAATTTTGATTGCAAAAATGGATTTATTGTCGTTGATTAATACAAGAACACCAAAACTATACAATTTCAAAAACCTAAAATTGCAATTTCAACAATTATCATTGTAAAATGGATGCAATCCTGGATCATTTAGTTTACACCATTAAGTGGTATTGTGTTTTAGATGATGAGTAAGATGATCCAAATTAATTTTGATTTATCCAAATTTTAAAGAGAGAAAATAGTAAGAATTCAATTTCATAAGCTTTCACCTTTAGATTTTATGAAATTCTATATTATGTATAATATCTATTGGAAAAGAATATGTGAAATTTATTTGTATAATTTTAATGGTAGCAGGTCACCTTTCACATGAATATTAGTGTCTAAATGAGATAGCACACTCTTTTGCATCGACAATTTTGAACAATGCATCATTATTAGAGAAAATTTGAGGTCTAAAATGAGCCTCTTAAGGAAAATAATAGTTAAAATAATAAAAAAAAAATTATTAATTATGGTGGAAGAAAGAAAAAAAACTACATTTTTTGTTTTTATTTTCAACATATCTCCTTGTGTTTTTACTCAAATTTTAAGCAGGAGCAGTCGTTGGATGTGGAATTAAATTTCGCATCTAACGAGTACTCATGCTACATACTTTTGACATATCCTACTTCCCCAAAAACATGAAATACTTGAAAAAATGTGATGATGAAAAACTATTTTTTTGTTCATACTTTCAACATATCTCCCCGTGTTTTTACTCAAGTTTCGAGCGGGAGCACTCGTCGGATGCAAAATTTTATTTTGCATCCAATGAGTACTCATGTTGCATACTTTTGACAAACCCCACTGCCCAAAAACAAGAAATACCTGAAAAATGTGATGATCATGCTGCATACTTTTGACGAACCTCGTTGCCCCCAAAATAAGAAATACCTGAAAAAACGTGATGATCTGCCCCAAAAACAAGAAATGCCTGGAAAATGTGATGATGATCATCACATTTTCACATTTTCCAAGTATTTCTTGTTTTTGGGTCAACATGGTCCGTCAAAAGTATGCATTCTGGGTACTCGTTGGATGTGGAATTTAATTCCACATCCAACGAGTGCCCCCGCTCGAAACTTGAGTAAAAAAAAAGGAGATATGTTGAAAATACGAACAAAAGAATTAATTTTTTTTCATGACAAATATGTCAAGTCAACCATTATGGTTGACTCATTTTATTGGAATTCTATTGGTTCTTGAATTCCAATTCATTAATAAATTATGGTTGGTTATTTTATTATATGATGGCTCGTTTTCTTATAAGGCCCATTTTAGACCCAGAAGTCATTCTCCAAGTCAATACTTTCTGTCAGGATTGGGCCTCATGTGTTCAGGTAGGGAGCCTGAGTTGGACTCAGGAACTTGGAGTAAATTCTTGAGTTAGAGTCGAGAATGACTAAGCCTTCTATGTAAAAGGTTTATCTTCATGTGTTGAGGTAAATGATTTAATATGTCAAAGTGATGATGTTGTACAACCTTGTTGGACATGACTAAGGACTTGTGTGTCAAGTCAGATCCTTATGTGTTGAGGTGGACCTCTAGTGTAGAGGTGATGCTTTGCATGTCGAAGCATTAATGTTGTGTGATGTATTATTAACCATGGGCATTCGAAGTGGATAAAGCTATTAAGTCTCCTATAGAGACTAGCCACCTCTAGAGTGAATTAATTTAGTATATGACCTCTTGGAACGAGAGTAATATAATATGATCACAACATTAGACAAATATTCTTAGTATAATCTCACATGATAGATAAATAAAGTTAGCACATATTAACCATGTAGATACAATAAGAGATAAAGATAAAATGCACATAGAACAAAGAGAATTCGAATTGTTCATAAGAAGACTTTAGTTTACTAAAGAGAACTCGATTTGTTAAGTTTCAATTCAATTAACAATGTATGACTCAATTAATTAAAGGACAACGCACAATGGTCACTTCAGTAAATCAATCAGCATGATTTCAGTTAAGAATAGTTAACTAAAGTGTTGATTATAAGAAATAGTTAACTAAAGTTTTTTTTGCATGACGACACTTGAGTTAAACTAAAAGATGACACTTTAGTTAAAAGACAACAGTTAAGTTATGACACTTGAGTTACAACACTTGCATGATGACACTTAAGCTAACATCCTAACTAAGTGATACTACATCCTGTTAGAAGGTGAGTTCATCCTGAAGTTAGTAGAGCACGATTTAATGTCAAAGATGAAATACATTGCACATTGTGTTATGCAGGATTGAAGAGACCGAGGTGCAAAGCAATTCTCCTAAAAGAACATTCACTATAGTTTGCATGGGAACCTAATTCCCCATGCAGTGATTTGCTACTTCTTACATGAGACCATTTTTGGCAAGTTATTAATGTGTTAAACACATTGCAAAAATGATCTGGTTGATCTCTCTTCTGTGTTGCTCAGTATATACACGTGGGGTGTTTATTCTCTCTTATCTAACATCTGGGGTGTCGAAAACAATATGCTATTTTAAAAAGACATTCTCTGCTATCTATCATTATTATACTGAGAATATTCGTTGGGTTTTTTCATCCTCATTGTTTTGAGAGGTTTCCCAAGGGTACATCCAGTGTTATGGTTGAATGTTTATGTGTATGAATGGTTCATTGATTTCAAGTATTAAGTATTTTCGCACTTAAAGAATTAAAGATCAAAGGTCAACCAAAATTCAACATGGTTAAGACTGGATGAATACAAGTGTTAAACATTAACAATCTTATACTGTTGGGCATCTTCTTTTCAAATTATTATTATAACTATCCTTAAATGTAATAGTCAATATTAGGGTCTGTGAGATCAGGGCGGGGGGGGGGGGNGAGTCCATGGAAGTATTCCAAGGACTGTGCATCCTTCCATGGAAAGGAATTAATGATGTGATAATAGTAGGGGATCCCTCCATAATCATTAGGCCATTTCTATGCAAGAACTTGAAGTTCGAGATGGTCAAAGATGGTATGAAGGTCCCTAGATATCACCAAAGACATCGGCCATCTAGATTTATTCTAGATGCTTAGAACCAAGAACAAAAAGTGCTAACACACTTATCTTTTCATGGAGCGCCATAGTATTGTTGAGCTAATTTGACATCTTCATGACCTGGGTTATCATTTTTGTTGGAGAACTCTATCCCATTGGATGTGGTTCACACTTTGGGATGATTGAATGTTGGTTTTTCCTAGACTGTGTTCTCTTTTAACACGCATTTGATGGTATAACACATTTTTCCATGGAGTAGCCTTGCTTCTTGGCACATGGATGGAATCTTGGATCTATTGATTACCTTTTCTAGTGGAAGACTCCCCTTGGTCTTCTCTCTTGGAACGTATTTGGATGCATGGATGTTCTTTATAAATTGGAGAAGGGGTCAAACCCTTATTTCATGAGATTCTTTTAGTATTGGGGAGGGGGGGATTGCACTTGATTTGATACCATTATCTTTGTTGGTGGGATCCTTATTTCATGGCTCCGTCCTATGCACATACCTTAATGAGGTGGCGCAATGAAGATTGAGTTTTACTGATATAATCCTAGGTTGGAGAGCTACATTTGGAATATGATAATCATTCTTCATGTCCTAGTGGGACAATCTATTTATTGAGGTCTCGTTGCACTTGTTTTGAGGATAATATTAAGGGAAGTTCAACTTGGATACATTTTGGTGGACCCTTGGAGCATTTTGAATAGGTTCATGCCCTATATTATGGAAGGTGTCTACTCTATGATAGGTCACATGCACACATTAATGGGAATTTTCACATTAAGAGCTTGCATGCCCACTCTTTGAGGTTGCTTGCACCCATTTCTATGCTTTATTGGTGGAGCATTCTCCTTGGAGAATCACATGCATGGATTGGAGCATATTTGACTTGTTCAAGATCTATTGCATGATTGGTATTACACATGAGATTTCATGCCCTAATTTGAGTAGGCATTGTTGGACCTAGCAAAAGTTAAGCATAATTGAACCATAATTATGTTTCGAAAGATAAAGATTTCAGTCACAAGAAGAGTCTGTGACGGAAGAAGAGTCTGCGATGGAAGAGAAGCTGGGACGTAAATATCAGCGACGAGAGCAACCATGATGAAAGGAACCACGAAAAAAGAAGAGCATAACAACTAAAAAGGACATTTGGTTAATTGTGGGTAAGTAGTCAGTTAGAATAAAGCATGCTTTTAGTAAAAAGCATAATTTTATTTTTGGGCCGATAGTGCCTATTTTCAGTTGTAACTGAATGTACTAGAATATAAATGAAAGCTTATTGGCTAACATAAAAGAGTCAGTTGATTAAGTCTAGTAGAATCTTATAAAAGGAAAACACACAAGCTATGTGTGGGGTTGGTTCGACGCTGGTCAATGCACTTGATGTTAGTCGAATGTTAGTTGGTTGAGTCTCTGTGTATGTAGAGAAGAGAAGAGAGATGTGTTTAGCTAGAGGATTGATCTAGTTTGTGTGCGGATCTACAAAGGAGTGAAGGAGAGGAGCATAGTCCCTAGCCATGAGAGCATGAGAGGAGAGAAATATGTATAAGTTGTAAAGAATACCTAGAGAGAAGTTTGCAAGCTTAGTGCGTAAACAAAAGGCGTTAACATATTCTCATGCTAGATGAATATCTCCTTTCTGGTTTTTTTCGGATGGGTTTCCACATTAAATGTTGTCTATGTGTGTCAGTGATTAATGTGTTTATTTCAATTGCATGTATGTTGTGAATAAGTAGGCTAACTAGGTTGCACTTTATCTATTTATGTCGAATAAAATCATTGATGTATGTGTCACACTGCTTATTGAATGGATTTGTAATAAGGTTGTTATATTGAATATTGCAATCTGTGTTGATTGGTAAATAGATTGTTATCTTGAATGCATAGACAAGGAACACCAAGTACAATCCCCAACTTCAGTCACATAATATGATAAAGTGATACACAAGTAGAGATCCCCACATAACTGCATAAATATGGTTATGGAAGTTCCCAATAAGATATATTGGGTGAGACTGCATCTACATCACAGGTTTTGCTGATGGGGTCCTCCTTGGTTGGGACAATATCTTGGGATTTTGCTTCCTGCTAAGGATATGAACCTGGGTCGATGGGAAGAAAGGACAGCAGGAATCATACTTTAGAGGACTCTTTACACACTTCTTGGTGATTTGTTGGAGGACTTTTTACTATTGTAGGATATCTAGGGGGTTAAACCCAAGATTTGGCATTCATTCAACATCGTGCATACTTTGAGAACCTTTCATATTGGAGAAATACACTTGGAGAGCCTTTGGAGGCTAGCAGTTGGGGTTTTACTTGGCATTTTCCATCACTTGATGGAGGCGCTCTACTCTTTCATTATTAGAGGCTTCTATATGTGGCTTTGACCATCCCATTTTATGGATCATGTTGTAGTTGTTGGAGTAATTCAATTTCTTTACCCCTCCTTAGGCTAGATCTAGGATTTCATTGATATTTTATCGTAGAGGAAGAGGATCTAGAACATATATAAGTGTTTTATCTCTCATTCATTTGTCATGGTGGAATGGAGAAGAAATCCCTTAGATATTAGTTGAATATATCTTGATTTCTTATGGATGGTTGATCAAAGCACTCTCTTGGTTCATTTTATGTTGTGCATGTTTCATTAATGGATGAGATCTTCAAATGTTAATGGTTTTGAGAACTAACTAAGTAAGTATTTTCTCTTTTATGCGGTGATTTTCAATTGGAAGTGTTGAGTTGTGGCATGTATCTCATTTCTTGGTTGTATTCTCTTTGAAAATCTACAACATAACTTCTTTCATAAGTATGCCCCTAACATTGATTGGAGATGAGTCTAGGTGATTCAATCTAATCAAGTATTTTTTAGTCCATTAAACAATCCTTCTTTGTCAGTTGCAATATCCAGGAACTTCTGTAAGTATGCGTAACCATTCTATTAGGGTTACTGGAAGTTCAACCCACAAGATTTTGTATTGATCTATTAGCGATCAATCATGGAAAATATTGTCTAAACTTGGAGTCCCGTGTTGTGAAATTGTCAAGCTTCTTATCCCACCATAGATAAATATGGTTTGTCGTCACATAAATATCCATACAGTTAATGGTGTCCCTTTAAAAACCAGGTCCCAGCAACATAATCATTTGTTGTTGCAAAATTGAGACCAAGTTCTTACGCATGGGCCAACAAATGCATCATTATAGTCTAGTATGCTAACATTTTCAATCCCCTGAAGGAGAAGGTCTCACTCGAAGCACAACCAAGATCGATGTAGGATAGGGATTGGTTAAATATAAGGATGCGGTTTGTGAGAGTTCTTATTATTCAGATCACAAAATATTCATCTAAAGCTATTGCAACATTATCTATCACGGAGCATCACAACATTAACATGTAAATTATTTATAGTAGTTAAAGAGAAAACACATAAAAAATAAACATATTTAATACATAAAATTTAGGGGACCAAAAACCCTTCTTCATCATAACATATAAAATCCATTACATCGTGGCTCTATGGCCTTACAATCACCATGGAATCACCCATCGTGGAATATACAAAACATGGAAGTAAAACCCAACTACCCAAAACCTAGATACATGAACCTCTATTGAAAATCTAACTATCTTTGTCTTTTGTTGCTCTAATATTCTTTGGATTGTTCATATCTCCTTTCACTCTTGTTCTCTTCTCCTATCTATCTCTCTATCCTTCTGCTTATCTTTTGCTTCGTTTTATACTTGCAAGGGGTGGGTCCAAAACGGTTGGTGCCATTAGCATCATTTCCACAAATCCTACTTCTTTACCATGTGCTTCCTTCTTTGATCCTTTCTTATTCCTCCTTTTATGGTCCTCTACAAAATTAAAGGATCCAACAGACCTCGACCACAAGGGTTGAGTCGCCCTCAAGTCAACTTTGTTGCATCGCTAATCCTTGCACATCTTCTATTGGTAGCCCTTCAAATAAAGGAGCCAACTTTGGTACTGAACAATGTTGACATACCAAAACCACTTTTGATACGAAACACATTGAATTTCAACTTCTATATGCAATATCCTAAAGAAAATTACCGGATGATGTGACTAGGTATCATGCCCAAAATAACAACTATCTCACCCTTGGTTGTGGTGTTATAGAAAGGAGGAAGGTCGATTGCCATCTCGTCTTTAAAATGTTCAATGTTGATGACCTCTTTGGAAGTGTCATTATGCTCGAAAAAGTTCCTAGTACTCCTTCAATAAGAGATTAGATTCCTTGCATAATTGTTCCAATCAGTCATAACATCAAGCAAACTAAGAAATGAGGACACAACTGAGATATTCTTTCCAACATAGCCAACATATATTACTTTGTCTTCAAAATATTCATCTCCTAAACTTCCATATGATGCAGTGGTGGTACCAAGGGAATGAGAGAGTGATATGTGGGTTGAATGCTATCACAAATGGGAGACAAAATAGCCAAGCTCAAGCTGCATAGTCATCTTCGTGGTGAGATAAGAAGCTCTTGCAGAGCATTATTCATCAAAAACTTCTTCTATCGTGGAACTTGTATGGGAGCAATCAATGAAGTGTCCTATATGGAGATAATCGGGAAAGGTATGTTGAGGGATAAAATCTCATACAGAAGCAGGGGAATAAGCACAGGGAATGGTGAGACTATTTGCATGGTTGTGGTAGGGTGAGACATGAGAATTACACAGAAGGTGATGGGTTAGATGGAAAGGTTGCATGCCTATATATAGATGTTGAATGATTGCGTGGTGGATTTTTGCATTGCATGGATGGATAGGGAAATGATGCATTGGGGATATTGTGAAGGGGGGAAATCATGATGATTACAGGTACGAAAGTCGAGTCTTTCGGTTTGGGATATAGTCTATGGGGACCATATGTGTAAGGGATAAGTAATGATGAAGGACAGATCATGATAAGCACATGGATGGGACTCTTTGGCGGCCTTTAGTGCTATGAGGTCGAGATGGAGGAGGATTTCGATGATGACACGCCAAGTGACCTGGATTAGTTGTGAAATCTCCAAGCATGATGCGGTCTAATGGATACAACAATTGTACAGCTGGAACATGGTATTGATGGAAACAACATAGAACCGTGGATCCCTCCTCGACCATAATGGTTTGAAGTGGGTTTGAACTAACTACCAACTAATTGAACTGGGAGACTAAATGGGAGAAATAACTAACACTAGTACATAATGGGTGATAAGTGACTTAAAAAATGACTAAAAATTGGTGATAAATGACTAAGTTTGGTCACATGACCACTGGTCATAAATTAGTAGTCACTTATCACCCAACCAAATTGGTCATTTATCACTTAGTCATAAATTGCTTGAATTGCTTTATGAGTTGGTCATATATTTAGTCATTTATTTGGTCATTAATTGTTGCTATTTGGTTGTTTATTTGGTCATTAATTGTCGTTTGTTTAGTCATTGATTGTTTTTAATTGGTCATTTATTTAGTCATTGATTGTTGTTAACTAGTAATTTATTTGTCATTAATTGTAGTTAGTTGGCCATTTAGTTAGTCATTAAGTGCAATTAACTGGTCATTTATTTAGTCATTGGTTGTTGTTAACTGGTCATTTATTTAGTCATTAATTGGTGTTAACTAGTCATTTATTTATTCATTGATTGTTGTTAAGTGGGAATTTATTTAGTCATTGATTGTTGTTAATTGGCGATTTAATTAGTCATTGATTTCTATAGATAGGGAGCGAAGGAATCGAACCACCAACCTCCTATCAGTAAGGAATGTTCTCTTCCATTGAGCTAGTACCCTTCAAATATCTAGACACTTTTAACCATAGAAATTCAAATTATTAGAACATCTGATGTAATAAACAATAGTGATGGCTAGAGTATTACAAAACCAATAAATCTATTGAACATCATATTTCAAATGAACTATGGCAGTGGAAACGAAATGAAAAGTTAGGAATATGTCCACCCTATTGATGTTCAACATCGTCATGTTTTGAATTGTCGAAACATGATGCCAAAGGCGAACTGGTTAAATTAGTTTGCTACATCATTATGTCTATACCATTGCATCCAATTTGATGTGATTTTCATGTCCGTATCGTATTTTGTCATTTTCGTTGTCATGTGACCCCTTCGGTATACATGCACAATTACGCCTTATACATCGTCATGTCATGGTTAAGTCAAGCATGGGAGATTTGTTGTCTTTTTGTCTGTACATTGTCATGTAGAGTACTCAGAAGCATTGTGTTTATCTCATCGTGTTGATCATATCCATATTTCATTTTCCAAATTCCGAGTCCGTATGACCCTTTACTAGTTAAGAAAAGTTTCAGCAAGTTAAAGTCCTATTGTCTTGTGAGTTAAAATTTGTCAGTTTTGCATCCATGAATAAAATTTCCAATAGTGTCTATTGTTAGTATTGTCATCACAACCAAACTTAGAAAGTTAAAATTCCCCTTCATACACCTCTTTGCAAAAATTCGCCTGTCCATTGTTGTGAAATAAAAAAACTCTTTTCCCATTTTTTCCTATGTTCCTAAAAAATCCCTTTTCTTTCATCCCCTTTTATTCCCTTTCCTAAAGTATTAGTTCCTATATCCCTATTCAAAAGATTAAAAAAAAATCATTTATATGCCCATCTTCCCTCTTCCTATTAATCTTTACCCTTTTATATTTTCCCACCCCTTTTCAAAATTAATTACCTAAGCTACAAGTTAAACCAAGATTATTTCACTCAAGCATAAATTATGTCTTTTAAGCATTATTTATGTGTTTGAAGAGTTTCAGTCTCTTGTATTGATTTCCACACCAAAATAAAAGGGCCACTATATATGTACTATCAACTTACTTTACAATTATATTCCAAAATTAAGTGATACACATAAATTTCAATATACTATATTTTAATCTTTAATATTTGCTTGATAAGATGTATATATCTATATATATATGTGGGTGGCAGAAAGAGATAATATATATATATATATGGGGGTAGAGATAAAATGAAGGATGGGAATTTTATGAAGAGAACACCATATTTTGAAGGAATTTGTTTTCAGAGGGCATGAAGAAGAAATAAAAGAGAACTCGAACAAAGAGAAGAAGCCGAAAAAACCTAGCTGCCACAGTTTAGAGAATGTTAAAGAAAGTCCACGTGGAAGGTTTTATGTAAATTTTGTGAATGTCGAACGTCTATGTGTGTTTTTTAATGGGAATTTTGTGTCCATGTACTATGAGTAAAATTACAACTTCTTATTTTCAGTGCAATATATACAGGGTTGCATCAAGATTGCTACACAATAATATTGCATATGGATAAGCAGTTAAATGTGGATGGACTTCATGCAATAAATTTAACTTGTAATCAAAGAGCAGAAAAGCAAGTCATTTTAGGTTTATAAACGAGCATAATCACAAAAATATTCTCCCTCCCTTTTAGTCTTCATGTCCACTTAAATTTTCATTTAAAACATTTCATAAGTTAAGAAATGAGCTTTTTAAAAATGACGTGAATGGCATAAACATAAAACTTACGCTCATTCTCGTCAAGGGTTATGTATACAACATTCTCTTATGGCTTTTTCATCGCGAATCTGGCGGGTGACATTTCCACGAAGACGAGTACAACAACAAGAATTTTTCTTTAGTACTGATCTCGTCTTTGTCATTTGACGTCTCTTATCATCCCAGCAGAAGCTCAAGTCCTTGATGTGCTTTAACAGTGGCATCCCTTCTCTTACGACAACAATTTTAACAATTCTCCTTCATGCGAACTTCATTTTAAGCTGCTATGAATCTCATATATGAAGGGATAACAAAGAACAAAGTTCTCCTCCTCCTGCAAAAGCATCTATTTTGTTCCAAAAGCATTATATGTGATGGATCTTTACAACAACCCAACCAAGCAAGATATAGTTTACGTCACGAGGTATTTCATTTTATTCACGCAGGCGGGCGGGGTGCACACAAATCTTCATATCTGATGTCTCATAGAGCTCCAACCTATGACGTAGGCTTAGGCTTCTCTCAATCTCTAGCATAGACAACAACAGATCTTGAANGGGGGGCACACAAATCTTCATATCTGATGTCTCATAGAGCTCCAACCTATGACGTAGGCTTAGGCTTCTCTCAATCTCTAGCATAGACAACAACAGATCTTGAAAACAATTTTTTGGGAAGTGATTATATTCCCACGGTAGATAGAATTAGTGGTGCTCTGATCAATCCAATAGATCCAACAATGATAACCATATCTGCGTCCTGTAGATTCTTTTTTCTTTCAAATGAGGGCTTGCACTCATGGAAACAACCAACGCTCTTATCCAGATATATAAAGATATCTAATTTGCAGAAGTCTCTTAGTCTAATCTAACATCCACGAGCTTTCTCAACATGGATCCATTCTTTTCACAAATACAACATTCAACAAGCACAACTATATGCCAAACCATGGCATATTCTATGCCTTTCACTAGATGCAACTCCTCCAACGTAGATCACACTTAATGTACACATAAGGGATTGCTGAAGCCAAATATGGGGGGCCAATCCCCAGCTTTAGGGTTTTTGTACTCTAAATAATTATTTATGTAGAAATTGAAGCCCTGACACCATATGGAAAGACATTTCTCACAAGCCTCAACAAGAAAAATAGAGAGATGAATAATGAGAGTGAACACACATTAAGGAATGATCAATGAATGATGATTGATTGATTGATTGATATTATTACATGGGTCATGCATCCTTATAAAGGAAAATAGAGTTGCTAAGAGACAACTCATGCCAGTTCATAAAGCATGCTTACTAGATATGATAAACCCCCATATGTGACTAAGGCAGTTTCCAAATCAGTCCAAGAGCTCACAAATTGGCTAAAGCATGAGTGAGTGATGGAAAAAAATTCTAATCATGGAATATGGAGAGAAAATCATAAATGATGAGTTGGCCACAAAAGATGGCAGTTTCTTAGTTGATTAGCTTTACCTTATCCACTTAAAAGCTGGAAAATGTTGTATAACGGAAAAAATGGTAGGAAGTGTTAGTTTTTCTAATCTTATTCAAATTGATTATGATATTTATCTGAAATAATAACAAGCACAACAATATGCATAAGATAGAGCAGACACACAAGACACAAAGTTTTTCCTTGGGGAAACCATAAAGGAGAAAACCCTACAAACTTCCTCATAATAGTTTTGTCACTAAGACAATATCACAAGATGGAAAAACCCAAGTATAAGAATTCTTCTGCAACTCTCTCTCTCTCTCTCTCATGCGAACTTGAGTGAGTGAGTGATTGTATAAATGACGGAGGGTACCTCCCTATTTATACACATCAAGTTATTGACCTAATAACTTGATTGTGCCAACCTCTTACCTTAACAGGGCCGACTTCACCTAGGGAGACTCAAAAATACATATTATCATATTCAACTTGGGGACTACTACCCCGACTTACAACGAAGGGTTTATCTCAATGACCATATACAATAATGACATCTCGAAAGGAGAGAAACACATTTCCAATGGGGGTACAACAATATACAATGATAATATACATTAGAATATCTTCTGAAGTTACAAATACAACAACACTCCCTCTTAACTAGGAAGTATTCTCTTGCCACAGTCATCAACGCATCTAGTCATTTCATCATAGTTCGATCATCATCATCACTACTGCCATAGTTCTCATCGTGTCAATCATTGAATAATGACATCTGTCTAATATATCTGTCATGGGAAGTTTCTATAGAGACAACCCTGTTTCATGTTGGATGTAGGCCTAGTCCTCCTTTAGGTATTCGTCATATCCATGAGCAATCCATCGTGTAGGTACATCCCAGGACCATACTGCAATCACCTGCATATCCTACCATCATCTTGTCGCATCTAAATCATCTCATCATCGCACACAGAGCATAACCTAGATGCGTACCACAAACCACCTGCGTTCTACGAACATAGGAGCACACCAGAACTCATTATGTCTCAATGACGACCTGTGGTTACAACTATGCGAGAATCACCTAGGAGCACACCAAGTGCATTATATCTCTCCACGATCAACCCGCGTTCTACCAACATAAGATCACGCCAGGACTCATTATGTCTCTACGACGACCTACGTCTACCGCTATGCGAGAATCTCCCAGGCGCACCCCAAGTGCCTTGTGACCTCTCATCATATCTAACATGGGAACACATAAGGACTGATTACGTCCAGGGACAACCTATGTACCACACTAGGACTCATTACGTCTAAGGACAACCTCAAGGACTCATTACATCCAAGGAAAAATTGCATACCACACCAAGACTGATTACATCCAAGGACGACCTTCTGGGACTCATTACATTCAGGGATAACCTGCATACTACACCAAGACTCATTACATCTGAGGACGACCTGACAGGACTGATTACATCCTGGGACAACCTACGTACTACTCTAGGACTGATTACAACCAGGGACAACCTGTATACCTTCCCATGTGAGATCTTGTTCTAGTGCATCTGCGTCTTCCGATCTTCTTGTCATCTCTAGCATGGGAGCATGCCAGGACTGATTACGTTTGAAAACAACATGGATCTCCCACCATGCACGAGCTTGTCACTCCCTCTTTCTAGGGACCTCGATCTGGATAACACCAAGTCTCTCTCTGAAGTACTCAAAATTCAGTATGGATAGCGAATTGGTCAACACATTGGCTATTTGCTCATATGTCACCATGCATTGGATCTTCACTACTCCTCTCTGCACCATATCCCAGATATAGTGATACTTGATCTCAATGTGCTTCTACTTGTGATGGAACATCAGATTCTATGACAACTTCACACAACTTTGGTTGTTGCAAAAGATACAAGTCACCTCTAACTCAAGATCAAACAAATCAGATACTAGCTTTCAAATCCATACTGCCTCACAACTATCCAAACAAGCTGCAACATAATATGCATCGGCTGTACTTAGAACCACATAAGACTACTTCCTGCTAAACCAGAAGATCATAAATGATTCTAAACTGAAGCAACATCCCGAAGTGCTCTTCCTATCAATGGCGCTTTCTACCCAATCCGAATCAACATAAACGTGCACATTAATCTTTAGATTTGTATCATACTTGAGCCCATAATCAACTGTATCCTTCATGTACCTCAATACATTCTTTGCAGCTACCAGGTGAACATGTCTCGGATCCATTAGGAACCAACTCAGTGTTTTCACAACGAAGCATATGTCTGGTTTTGTATTCGTCAGGTACATCAATGAACCAATCATCTGACGATACATCATGGCATCAATTGTCTCTGATGAAGCATAACACAAGAAATTCAAGTTCAATAACATTGGTGTGGCTATCGCCTTGGAGTCCAACATTGGCAAATCTCTTTAGAATATGTACTCTGCCACACCTCCATTCCTCTGAAACAGTGCATCATCCCTAGATCTTTCATCTCAAACTCAGTAGAAAGATTCATCTTTGCATCTACAATGAGTTCATCCTCTCCTGTAAAAAATAAGTCATCAACATAAAGTAGGAGCATCACCTGCCTTTTGCCTTAAACCTTGAAGTAAAGGTTGGAATCTGCTTTACTCTTAGTAAATCCTAATATCATCGAGAAGGTGTCCATCTTGTTGTACCATTTCTTGGGTTCCGGTTTCAATCCATACAAGAATTTCTTCAATTTGCACACATGTGTCTGCTTGTCATATGTCTCAAATCCCAGTGGTTTCTCCACGTACACTTCCTCTTCTTCTACACCATTTAAGAATGTTGTATTGACGTCCATTTGGTGTACCTTCCATTTCATTACTGCAACCAATGCAAGTATAGATATGATGGAAGTGTATCGCTATGGGGCAAATGTCTCCTCGTAGTCTATGCCTTCTTTCTGGGAGAATTCACGCCCCACGAACCTTTCCTTGTGTTTTTCAATGCTACCATTTGCAGCATGCTTGATCTTGTAGATCCACTTTGAAGTGATGACAGGCTTCCCTTCCGATCTCGCAACTATCTCCCATACATCATTCTTCATAATCAACAGAGACTCCTCGATCATGGCATCCTTCCATTCTTTCTTTTTTGCAGCCTCTTCGTAGTTGAAAGGTCCTTTATCAATGATGTCACATAGCATGGCCACATAACTATTGTATGGTTTAGGTATTTTACTTTCTCTATGTATCCCATCTGAAGTGCCATACCTTTATGCACCTTGTATTAGTTCTCGTGCCCATGCTGGTTTTCTCTTGTGGGAGTTCTTCTTGTGAAGTGGTTCTACAAGCTCTTGTGGTTCTTCTATGTCGTGATATTCATGGTCTTCTGGAATTATTTCTTCTATTTTATGTGTCTCGGACTTTGGTTGATTAAGGTTATTCGATCTATTAAATAGGTAGTTTTATGGATATGGAGTATGCTAAGTCTTCGTCAAATGTTACGTCTCTGCTAATGTCGATCTTATTAAATCCTCATAAGTATATTCGATAGGCCTTTGAAGTGTTATGAATACAATAATAATAATAATAAACATCAACATATATATATATATATAGAATTAGAAATAATAATAATAGTAACAACAAACAATAATAATATAATAATATAATATTAAGTAGTGAAAATGTGTAACTCTTTATGAAGAGTTGCATCAGACACCCTTTAAACAATTACAAATACCGAAAAGTCTATCTTGTTAAATATCATATCTATTTTATCAATATATATATATATATTCATTGATTATTTGTATTTTCAAAATTGAAAGTTTGAGAAGTTCCAGGGTAGAAGTAAAACCACACGTGGTTTCTATAAGTGGGGTTGGGTTTATTTTCCAACAACAAACAAGATTTGAACCTAGGTGGGGAAGGTAACAATCATTCCTCCCAACCACCCAATCCACACCATTTCACAAAAACTAAGAGGAAATTAAGATTAGAATAACATCAAAAGAATAATTTTTTATAAGAATCATATTGAATATTGTTTATTATAAAAAAATAGATATTGAATAAATTTCAAAGAAAACTCAAGAATATGGATTTTAATGTTGAAAAGAAGGAAAAGTTTCCTATCACCTTACAAAGAAATGTTGCAGTACTATTTAGAATTAAAGGGACACTTGCAGGGAAGGATATCACCATTTCTATTGCACCTGCTGGAAGTAATAATTATATTAGTATTGAATTCATTAACCATTTAGTGATTCCCGATTCAAATATAGGTGAAGAGATAGACTTTTGGGATGGGAAACAAACTGAAATAAATGGCTTACAACAAAATGTTGGAGATTATATGGTCACATCGAAATTCATTGTTAGTTCCTTATGGAGATTTGATGGTGACATAATTTTGGGTTTACCTTGGATAAAAACATTGGGGACTTTTATCTTAAATGCCAAAAAGAAGTTTCTGACATTTTCCTATAAGCAAAAGATAATCACATTTCAAAATATTACAATGAAGTTAGATTTATAAGCTCCAACATCTGAAGACTTCAAGGATATATCAAAGACGATTTCATAGGGTAATCAGAAGTCAGAAAAAAAGAAGCAGAAAGAAGTTGAAAATATTGTCGTTAGTATGGATGAATAAATTACTCGTTTGAAGAATCATAGTCAAGACTTGATTGCACCGATTAAGAAATTAAAAAGGGAAAAAAGATCGCAACAAGAAATCCAAGATAAATTCTACCAAAAGGAAGTGGATCTCCATAATGAATTCAATAAGAATCTATTAGAAGAAAATGAAGAAAGTTCTCGCTTAAAAAATTTGAACCAAGAGTTGACAGAAGAAATAAAAAAATTAAAAAATGAGAAGTCAGAAAAATGCTCAGAGTTAATATCAACCAGTAAATCGTGAGAATCACAAATAATTGAAGTTTTTACAAGGGTTTCACAAACGGCTTAAATGCCTTATCATCATCCAAATCACAGAAGTCGATACAACCAACATCAAAGTAAAGTAGAAAATAAACATCGTTCTTCTTATAGACAAACCAACTACAACCTTGAAAATGAACAAAAACAACATTGACAACTTTTATGGAAGCTTAAATTAAGAAGTTTTGTATGAGTAGTTGATTATCAAACAATTCCAATGAAGGTATATTTGGGATGGATCACTTCCCAAAAAATGGAACACATTAGTTCAACGATCCGAAGATTATATCGCCTAGTTTCATCAAGCATCGTAGTTTCAAGCTCACAACATCATGAAAAATCGTTACGAGAAAGAGAAAATAATCATACAATATACTATGCTTTGAGGACAAATCATGTTTAAGGGCAAGGCAATGTTATGAATAATAATAATAATAATAATAATAATAATAATAATAAACATCAAAACACACACACACACACATATATATATTGAAATAGAAATAATAATAATAATAGTAACAAACAATAATAATATAATATTAATTAGTGAAAATGTGTAACTCTTTATGAAGAGTTGCATTAGACACCCTTTAAACAATTATAAATATGGGAAAGTCTATCTTGTAAAAGATCATATCTATTTTATCTATATATATATATATATATATTCATGGATTATTTGTATTTTCGAAAGTGGAAGTTCGAAAAGTTCCAGTAAACAGATTTTTACCGTTGCATGAAGTGTCAATGTATCCTATGAATATTCCCTTCCTTCCTGAAGGATCGATCTTGATCCTCTTTTCCTTTGGAATGTGTATGTACACTAGACAACCAAATATTATGAGATGGTTGACTTCTGGTTTCTCTCCTGAGAAAGCCTTTTTAGGAGTCTTATTGTCGATTACTCGGTGAGTAGTACGGTTCTATACATACACAATTGTCCTTGTTGCTTCTTTCCATAAGTGCATCGAAAGATCCTAGTTATGTAGCATTGTTTTCACTGCTTCCATTATTGTTCCGTTCTTTCATTATGCAACGCAATTTTGTTGGGGATTGTATGGATTTCTCAACTCCGTCTTAATCCTAGATTCTCTGCAGAGTTCCTTGAATTCTTCCGAGGTGAATTATCTTCCATTATCTAACCATAGAGTCTTGATCTTCCTTTCAGTGTTATTTTCAACCAGAGCTTTGGATTTCTTGAACTTGTTGAATACTTCATTTTTTCCTTTCAAGAAATATATCCAAGTCTTACAGGAGAAATCATTAGAGGAAATTTCACCTCAAAATGGGCCTTTTAACACTAATTCAAATTCCATGTCATTATGTGTTAGCCAATGAAGTTGCTTTAAATTTGAAATACCATATAGGTCTTAAACAATTTTTTAATATAAATTTGGGGATAGGTATCATAAAAAACTATTATTTTTTTGTTCGTATTTTCAACATATCTCTCTGTGTTTTTACTCAAATTTCGATCGGGAGAGCTCCCTGGCGAGAAATTAAATTCCACATCCAATGAGTACCCACTCGGAATACTTTTGACGGGCCCCGCTACCCGAAAAATAAGAAATACCTGAAAAAAACGCGACGATGGCATCCAACAAGCTCTCCGATCAAAATTTGAGTAAAATCACAAGGATATATGTCGAAAATATGAACAAAAAAAATAGTTTTTCTTTTCTTCCTAAAAAATTAATAAATATTATTTTATTATCTTAACTATTATTTTATTACTTTTCTTAGGAGGCCCATTTTGAGTTGAAATTTCCTCTAATGCATCTATAAAAGAAACATAGTATACTATTGGAGCAGGGTCCCGCAGCTACAGAAGAAGCTGCTAGTTTTGACGGAAAGATATAGTTCTGGCGGAAAGATATAGTTTTGGCCGAAAGAAGACAAGGCAGAGCTACGACGCCGTAGCACGTTTCCAGCTGGAGAGCAGAGCCGGAAACCGTGACTTTTTGGGATGCGAAAGTCAAAGAAGAGCAACGGTACCTGAGCGGCCGAGAAGGGAGAGCTCACCCACTGCATTGAAGGCAGCGACGGAAGACAGGAGGGCTCAACGACCCTCATAAAGAAGAATGAGCAATGAGGCTCAAGCATTGAAGGCGAAGGACAGAAAGAGAAGCGGTGCATAGTACCCATGGTCAGTGCCGGGAAGCATGGAAGACTGCAGAGAGCTGTGGTATGACGGGAAGCGGCTACCTCAAGGACAGAGAAGACCGACTGTCACTAATTAGGGTTTGGGTTACTGTTGGGACAGGCCCACAGTGTTGTAATGGTGAGACCTTCGGGCCGCCTATAAAAGCTTGTATTTTGT
>LPNX010803425.1:84575-132217 GCA_001517045.1 Pseudotsuga menziesii
TGTATTTCCGGACTGGACTAAGCCTTTCGATGTACATGTGGATGCATCCGGCATCGCATTGGGAGTCGTCTTGACCCAGCCAGGAGAAGGGGATCTTGACCATCCCATCGCATATTCTAGCAGAAAGCTATCAACAACGGAAAAGAACTACAACACAACAGAAAGGGAGGGATTAGCTATGGTATATGTGCTGCAGAAGTTCAGGCACTATCTATTGGGCACCTCGTTTAAAATGTTTACTGACCATTCCGCATTAAAGTACCTAGTCAATAAACCAGTGTTAGGGGGGAGAATCTGCAGATGGTTACTCCTCTTCCAGGAGTATGATTTTGAAATCATTGTGAAACCAGGAAGACTGAATGCAGGACCGGATCACCTGTCGCGGCTAGACTCAGGAGAAGAGCCCAGTAACCTAGAAGACAATCTGCCAGATGCGCCGTTGTTTTCCATACAGATTGCAGATGAGTACTATGCCGACATTATTCAATTCCTCACCACAGGAGTAGCACCTGACGAGTTTAATAAGCAGCAAAAGAACCAGTCGGTTGTTAAAGCAGCAGACTTCACCCTCATCGCAGGACACCTATACAAGTTAGGTCCGGATGAAGTTCTGCGCAGATGTGTAATGCCGCATGAAAAACACGTTATTATCAGAGAGGCTCATTCCGGAACCGCAGGAGGTCATTTCGCTGGAAAACCGACTGCGCATAAAATCTTGGAGGCAGGATTATGGTGGCCTACATTGAATAAAGACACTAAGGACTTTTGCAGATGCTGCGATATCTGCCAAAGGGTAGGAAAACCCTCGCGACGTGATGAAATGCCGCTGCGACCGCAGGTCACGTTGCGCGCATTTGACAAATGGGCTATAGACTTCGTGGGTCCAATCAACCCACCAGGAAAGCGCACTGGTGCGAGATACATTATCACTGGAACAGAATACCTCACCAGATGGGCAGAGGCCAAGGCAGTAAGAAATTGTGATGCTGCTACAGTTGCACAGTTCCTCTTTGAAAACATCATCAGCAGGTTTGGATGCCCAGTAATTTTGATGAGTGATCAAGGCACACATTTCTTAAACAGTACTATTGAGGCATTAACAGAAGAATTCCAGATCCAACACCATAATAGCACTCCCTACCACCCGTAGGCTAATGGTACAGTGGAGGCCTTCAACAAGATTTTAGAAAATGCTCTTACTAAGATCTGCAATAGCTAGAGGAATGATTGGGACCTCAGAGTTAACGCTGTCTTATGGGCGTACATGACCACATGTAAGAAAATTATGGGACACACACCTTTCAGCTTAGTATATGGACAGGAGGCTGTTATGCCTATGGAGTATATTCTTCCCAGTTTAAGAATCGCTCAGATTACCGAGATGACTGATACAGACACAGTCGAAGCAAGGCTAGCACAGCTGCTTGTCTTAGAAGAAGACAGGTTCATCGCCGGATTCCATCAGAGAGTGCAGAAGGCCCGAGAAAAAGCTTGGCATGACAGACACGTTAAGAATAATACTTTCCAGATCGGAGACCTGGTGCTCCTCTATGACAACAAATTCATCAAGTTCCCAGGGAAGTTCAAGACACATTGGCTAGGGCCATATCAGATACAGCAAGTCACAGAGGGAGGTGCCGTTCAGCTCAGCCAACTGAACGGGGAGATTTTTCCCACATGGATCAATGGCAGTAGGCTGAAACTCTATAGTGATATCCACCTCGCCTCTCATCCCTAGCTTAAACCAGCCGCAATGGTGCAGATGTCCAGTGTAGTTGAAAGGAGGCATCGCACCGGGAACGAGTCTACACGGGCAAAAAAATAAAATAAAAATAAAAATTATTTTAACACTGTTTATTCGCGCAGGTGATGCGGAGTTGCATCGCAGCAGTAAGACATTTCCCCCTGCCACGTACTCAGTTTGCAACTGATGGTGGGCTAGTCAAGTCACTATCTGACATGTAGTTAATGAAGAAATGACCGGTATCCCCTACCGTAGATTTGGCAGCAGTATAATAAAATTTTCCAGATTTGGTAAATCTCCGACGACACCGATGCCTGTATATGCACGCTTGGAGGGACACGTGATCAGATCTCAGCAATTATGACAGATCAGAATGACAGGTAGGGTCTTGTCCAGGTAATTATGATGACCAACGGGTGTGACCCAGGATAACCGTTGCGTCCGGTAGTATGCCTTCGGCATAAAAGCAGACATCCTTCAAGTAGGAAGGGTACAGTTGCCAAATCTTGAGAACTATGCAAAGTAGTGCTAAGAGTCCCCTGAGCAGAGCCAATTAAGTTGCAGAGTACAGTGACTTCCAGAGTTCGAAGCCACTGCACGCCCAGAGTATTGAGCCAAGCGGATTCTGACTAAAAGCGAACCTCTAGAAGGCATGTTGAGACGTTTTGACCCTGGTCCTGGTGACCGTAGATCCGCCATGACGACGTCGCCCAGGGATGTGAAATTAAGTACAACACAAGTTAGATAGTCACTAGGGATGAAGAGTCAAGTGCCAAAAGTAGAAGTTGTCACCAAAGTCTTTGCTAAGGAGAAGAAGAATGCCGAGCCGACCACTGAAGATAAGAAAGCAGAGCAGAAGACCGATGAGAAGAAATCTCCCGCTAGAAGAAAGGTAAAAATGAGAAAAAGAAAGCAACGGGAGAAGGTCGCTGACCTATCTGATCAGCTAAGAGAAGCACGAAAGATTGCGAAGGTACTGAAACAGAAACCTGAGGATCAGAGGCAGCATGTGGATCTGGACCACTTCGAAGAGAAGAGAAGTGGAAGAAGACTGCAAACACAGCGGAGGGGAGACTTCCAGAACGAGGACAAAGGCTTGTTCTCGGAGCGGAGTTCATGGGTTGCTTCTTCTCCGTCAACGAGGCTCTAGATGGAAGGAAATGTTTGAGAAGGCTGGAAGATACCGATTTTCCTTGCGATAAAAGTTCTAACCCAGATAAAAAGGAAAGGATATCTGTGGAGAACTTCTCAAACACTAGAGCGCTCATACAGAAGAAAGAGCGAAGAGAGCGACACCATGACTATGGGCAGAAAGGATAAGAGAGCCCAGCGAACTAAGTTACAGAAATTCCAAGAGAACGTGTCGAGGTAATGAAGAACGAAGTCGAGGAGGCGAAGGAGAAGCTAAAGCAGGAGAAGCCTGTTGTAGGTGGCTCGAGGACGAGCCACAAGTAAGTGTTAGGGGACTGTTGGAGCAAGGTCCCGCAGCTACAGAAGAAGCTACTAGTTTTGACAGAAAGATATAGTTCTAGCGGAAAGATATAGTTTTGGCCGAAAGAAGACAAGGCAAAGCTACGACGTCGTAGCACATTTCCAGCTGGAGAGCAGAGCCAGAAACCGTGACTTTTTGGGATGCAAAAGTCAAAGAAGAGCAACGGTACCTGAGCGGCCGAGAAGGGAGAGCTCACCCACTGCATTGAAGGCAGCGACGGAAGACAGGAGGGCTCAGCGACCCTCATAAAGAAGAAGGAGCAACGAGGCTCAAGCATTGAAGGCGAAGGACAGAAAGAGAAGCGGTGCATAGTACCCATGGTCAGTGCCGGGAAGCATGGAATACTGCAGAGAGCTGTGGTGTGACGGGAAGCGGCTACCTCAAGGACAGAGAGGACCGATTGTCACTAATTAGGGTTTGGGTTACTGTTGGGACAGGGCCACAATGTTGTAATGGTGAGACCTTCGGGCCGCCTATAAAAGCTTGTATTTTGTATTGTAAAGGGTTGGTTGGTTCATAGGATGAGTCGTTAGTTGGTCAGTTGATTATTTTTGAAGTAGACTCAGGAGTCAGTCAGACAAACTGTGTTGTAACGATCCAGACACCTAGCTTGTCTGTGAGTCATTTGAGTCTGTACGTAACTATCCACAGAGAGAACAGAGAGGGAAGGATATATTGAAAGAAAGGAAATATAGAGATAGAAATAGGCCAGAGATCTAGAAGAGATCTCGCGCTGCATATGCGGTGCAACAGACTGTGCTAACTTCCCTCAAGATATATAATAGAAGCACAGTTTGGTGGACGTAGCTCCTATCCTGGGGTAAACCACGTTAAATCTGCGTGTTATGTGTTGCATGAATGTGATTGTACTTGCTTATTGTTACTGGTTATTATGCATATAATGTTAGTTGCAGTAAGTGAATGTATGTATTGTTCAGCTCACGGTAATGCAGGAAGATAGAGATAAGTTGAAGTATTTTAGTAAGCTGGTTAAAGACTCCTTTACGTCTGTTTCTAATGACCATTTAATCACAATATAACTTCTGGGAAGTAGAGTTTCGCACATCGACACAGTCAACGCTAAGAGTGCAAAGTCGTAGTGGTAAGATATCGCAGAGAGGCGATATCGCACCGGCAGAGGAGCTACGGTGCTCGATACTGCGAGCTGAGGGCTTAGCGTTGAGGAGAGGTTGGGTGTCCCGCGGTGCGCAGAGATGCGATAAGGTTGGAAATATTGTGAGTAAGTGGAAGTTGTGTGACGTGGGAAGAAACCGTGCGACTTGCGCGTGGATAAGAATCGCACGGCTAAAAGTGCTGCGAGTTGAAGGGGACGTGCGATGCGTCGATATAGTTGATCTTGTGACTCGCAGGAGTAAGAGAAAAGAAGTAGGATGCACAGAACCTGGTCCAAGACACTTGAGTCTTGGCCAGCCCATTAGATTCACTTCGGGTGAGACTTCAGATCGCTTCGCGGTCTGTCGCCGAAAGGGCCAGTGAGTTAGGGGTGTTTTTGATTGATTATAGTAAACCTGGGTCTGCCCATGCAATCAACATATACATACCCACTTAGTGATATTGATGACATGGATTCGCAAACATATGAGTGGATTATATCTAGTATTCCTTTTGCTTTGCTTTTACTACTGGGAAATGTCTTGTTTATGTTCTTTCCTAGCGCACATCCCTAGCAAACATCTTCATGTTTTTTTTCTGGATTTCTAGAAGTCCTGAAACCGCTTTGCTTGCAATCAATGGTGCTCTATAGTGCACATGTGCAAGCCTTCTGTGCCATAGTTCACTTGGTTCTATAGAGTCATGAACCAATGCTTGTATAGGTTGTCCCTTCAACTTGTACAAGCCTCCCTCTTGCTCTCCAATCACTATCGCATCATCTATTGTCCTACCTTTTGGCCACATTAGGACTTGGCCATCAACGAATGCAACTCTTATTCCCTTTGCATCTAGTGCAGAGATGGAGAGAACATTCTTCTTCAATCCTGGAACATATAGCACATCTTTCATCTTCAAATATTTCTTGGAGTCTATCTTGTAGGTGTTTGAATTATAGAACCATTGATCTACATGCAATTAGAGCAATTGAAGGGTAAAACTGTGCAATGGAATATCAAGAAAAATGTACATTGAATAAGAATTTTTTTAGAGAAAACTGATAAGAATTGATCAGTAAATTACAACATTAATGTTCATTAATTCCAATAGTATACAACTGTGTTACAATAAGGAGAATTCGAATCACATGGATAAGGTTCGAATCTACCAACTCAATCCTGAGTGACTAGATAACTAGGAGTGTCTAAATTACTACATGGGAGCCACCAGTCTAACTCATGATAACTAAATCAGTTCGGCAACCAGTTAAACTGACAAGGTAGGTGGAAAAAGATGCCACTTCCCCATGCAACCATGCATAAGTGGCACTAGACTGACTGAAAGTGTTCTAACTGAATGTAATTGGATATAAACTTAGCACAACTGGTTACCTACCACAACCAATTGATGGAGGTTGCCGGTGGCACTCAGAGTGGCTCCTAAAATGTAGGGAATGGTCTGAGAGGCACTTCAACTCATGCATGAACATGTAGTAAGTGGTAATTAACCTCTATATGTGTTCCCCATACTCCAGTACAGTAGATATGTCTCTCTATGATACAAAAAAAGATCAATAGACTATTAATGGAAAAGGGAGGATTATAATAATCCTAACACCCCTCGTAATCCTGACTTGGACAAATTTGGGCCCTGGAAACTAGGCCAAAGGTCACCCATACAATCTAATGAAAAATAAAATTGCTTAATAAACTAAGGAAAATGGGGAAAACCTCATGGGAACCCCCCTCGCCCCCACTAGAATAAGCAGGAACAAGAAATACATGCTATTCTTAGGAGAAAAATCTTCATCTTTGGGAAATAATTTGCAAAAACTTTGCTGCAATTTGCAGCACTATGCAGCAGCATGGCTCTTCTGTGCAGCAGCATGGCTCTTCTGTGCAGCAACATCCTAAAGCTGTGCATGTGAACCTCTCAATGTTCTTCTAATATGATGGATGTTGTATGTGTTTCTTCTTTTTGGAGG
Organism: Pseudotsuga menziesii; assembly: GCA_001517045.1. Taxonomy (NCBI): domain Eukaryota; kingdom Viridiplantae; phylum Streptophyta; class Pinopsida; order Pinales; family Pinaceae; genus Pseudotsuga; species Pseudotsuga menziesii. Next base: position 90,906 of record LPNX010803425.1, read on the forward strand.
AGGAATGGAATGACCAATTTTGTTCTTCTGTGGGCCAAATGGTCGATCATTCACTTTAATCAAGTAACACTTTCTTGGAAACTTATTGCACCAATATCTAGAGAGCGAATATGTGTGAGAGAGTGCAACATGCTCATTCTGATACTAGGACCTTTTTCTCCTTATGTCTTTTGGATTCCCAGCTCCATCCCCAACTGCTTCAATGAGATTTTGAGCCCATTTGGGCTTAGTCCACTAATTTGGAATGGGAGTTGGATCTAGATCTAGATATTCATGAGGTACAAACTCAATATCAAGATCATGCTGATCTTGTTCCTCTTCATCTGAATCTGAAACATGTGACACAATATCATCATCAAAAGGAAATGAAAGAGTGTTTATACCTTCTTATGCTTCGGATGGTGGTAGATCAAACAATTGATCTTCTTCAAACTGAACACTATGCTCAATGAAGCATTTCCTAGTATGCTTTTGCATCCTCTACATATCCCGGCAGTATGCATTCGCTAATATGGGCTTGGAAGGCCTTTCTCTTATCCATTGGTATTATGGCCCAAGCTTTGGAACCAAAAACTCTCAAGTGAGAGACATTAGGCTTATTCCCATCCAGTGCTTCAAATGGAGTGGCCCCAACCACTGATTTATGAGGCACTCTATTATGTATGTATGAAGCACAATTTATAGCTTCTACCCAAAGAGGAGGAAGATTCTTGGCTTGGAGAAGACAAGTTGCCATCTTCTTCAATTATCTATTTTTCCTCTCAGCCACACCATTCCGTTGTGTTATGTATGGAACTGAGTGTTCCATTCGAATCCCCTCCGATTCACAATAATGTTGAAAATATATTTTAATATATTCACCTCAATTATCTGATCTCGGGTCGATGCTCGACATCGAGCCCCCTCAATCTCGTGTTGTTCAACCTTTCCATTCACCCCACTTTATGTTTTAAACTTTCATTATTTTTTATTGTTTCTTTTAATTGTTTTTTTAAATTGTTTTTAAATGTGTTTTTCTAATGTGTTTGCATATATATATATATATATATATATTAAATAATGGTTTAAAATTGTTTTTTTTTATATATAAATTGTTTATTTTTTATTATTGTTTTCTTTTTATAAATTGTAATTTTATACTAGTTTATTTTTTTTATTATTGATTTTTAAATGTTATGTTAACTTTATTATTATTATTTTAATGCTTTTGAATAAAAAAGTTGGTGTTTATTTTCTTTTTAATTTTTAAAGTTTTTTATAAATATATATTTTTATTAAATATTAGTAATTTTATAAGTGATTTAAAAAGAATTGAATGTTTTTTCTTAGGCCACCAATAAAAGAAATGAGTTTCACAAATAGAATCTATTTTTTTTTAGGGTTGATTTCAATCCCAAATAAAAAATAAGGGTGATTTTGAAGGGTCACTTTTTTTTAGGCATTGATTTGGGTTTTGATTGCACTGTAACTAGTTGGAGTTTCAAAAAAGTTGTAAATTTTACGTCGAAAATAAAGGAGGCACTACTTGTAGCACCAATTTTCAATTCACAGTTTGTTTTTGGCGTTTTTATGCAAAAATATGAGTTTTTATGGCCAGAGCTCTTGTTTTGAGTATATAGTTCTCGTCAAGTTGTTTAATGTGTTAAAAACATATTATATTATTTTTAGTTTTTGTAAATAGTTATTTTGAATGCATTAATTCAATTATTTTACGTATTTAATCAAAGACTCAACTCAACCAGAATATGTCGAAGGAGGGGAGATATTTTTTCTCTTAAAATAGGGGTCATTGACGCTTTCAAATGTAGGGATATAGCCAAGGAGGGGTTTTCAACTTTTTGATCCTAGACAAAGTGAGAAACATGGCAGACAATTGTGGCTTGTAAATTAATGGAGGACGAGAAATTAACATTTTTTTTGTGATCATGACTCAAAACACATGCACTTGCTGAAACTTTGACAGACTGTTGAAAGGGTCAAATGGTGATGATTTCCATCATATGAAACATGGACATGACCAACTTGATAACTTGAACCCAATGGTATAACAATCATGACAAGATTATACTTATAGTGAAAAATGTCTTACTCCATGTCATGATGTTATGAATATTTAAATGATATTATTAATTATAAATAAATAAATTATTATTTACTAAGGTGAAAAGGCATAACCCTTCACTATGCATGCTCAAGCCTTATAAAGGAATGTGTCATTATAATATTTTATCATAATCTATCATATATTATTATTATTTATTCTCAATCATGGAAGCCAGACTTGCTTCTTAACTCTCCAACGAGATACAGTTGTGCTAAATGGTATCAGAGCTTTCGCTCCAGCCCTCAGATCTTGGATTTGGCTCCTCATTCCACTCTTCCACCACCCTTCTCACTTTCTGCTCTCTCCATTCCACCACTGCTTCAATCCTCTCACTCTTTATTCCTCACTTCCTATGCGTTCCCTGCCAATCCATCTCCACGTCCCACAACTGCTCCAATTCCCCCACTCTTACCATTCCACCATCCTCAACAGTTCATCTGTATTCCCATGCCCTATCCTCCCAAACCATACCCTCTTCTCCCGCACTCAACATCCCAACAACCTCCGCCTCCCTTCACCATTCCTCGCCACCTCCTCTGCCTGGTTCTCCCATCCTCCATATTGCCCAACAACCTCCCCATCCTCCAACGTCCCCAACAACCTCATCCACACCCTCGCATAGCCCTCCCTCCCTTTGTTTAATAAAAAAATTAGATATTATATAATTTTCTTAAACTTTAAAATTGGAAATTAAAAATAAAAATATCTAAATATTATATTATATTTATTATTTATTATTTTTCCTATTCAATAATCCTAATAATAATAATTATTATAGTTATTACTAGATCGTCAAATCTACCAAAGGTTTTAAGTGTCCTTAAACTCCCCATAAGGAAAAATAGGGTCCAAATACACACCTCCACATACACGGACCAAAACCATGGTGGAACAAAAGGACCAAATTGATAAACATGAGAAGGACATCAAGTCCCTCGTCTTTAACCAAAAAAGCTTGAAGGAAGAAATGAAAAATAACAATATAGTGCTTAAGAAAGAAATCAAAGACAAAGTTGTTATGGTACTAGAAAGAAGGCTAGATGAAAAATTGGACATCATGAACGAGAAACAAAAAGACCTGGATGAAAAGATGAGTACCATGACTCAAGACATAAACACCATAACACATAACTTGAGCACCATGATATAGAATCATAATACATTAATGGAGGTGTTACAAAAACTAATGCTTAGTACAAACCATGTCAATAGTATAGACATGTTAGATGCCTAATTTCACATTTTCACACAGGAAACACTCGCCAAGAATCAAGAAGATTTTAAAAAAGAAATAAAGATTAACAATGCGATGCTTAAACAAAAGATAGAAACAAAAGTACTGCCAGATATGGAGGCACGATTAAACAACAAAATATACGCTATTAGTAAGATAGTAGAGAAGGAAAAGGCTAAAAATCACCACCAACAACGAAGCAGTTCAAATATGTTGGTTGCATCATCCAATAGCTTCGAGCCACCATCAAACCATAAAGCAAAATGAAACCAATATCATCCTTACATAATGTACCCACCTAAGTAAATAACAAACTTGTTGAAATACAATGGAAGTGAAGACCAATGCGTTACTTGGTTAAACAAAGCAAAAGAGTACTTTGACATCTACAATATTCAATCTAACGAGGAGAAGGTGAAATATGCGTCAATGCATATGGAAGGGTACGCCTATAGTTGGTACTTGTGGTGGAAGAGAGACAATTTTTCCTACACCTGGAACTTGTTTAAAAATGATTTTTTTAGTAGGTTTCAAGGAATCACAGAAGATGAATTTTTGAGTAATCTTACCGGATCACAACAAGTCAGAAGCATTGAGGAATTCACACATCAGTGGGAATCCCTATCGACACGAGTATTTGGGTTGTCTAACAAACAAAGGCTCGAAACCTATTTAGGAGGTCTTAAACCATACCTCCAAAAAGAATTGAAGATGCATGAAATACCAAACGTAGAATTGGCAAGATATAAAGAAAAAGGAGCATAACACAAATTGGAAGGAATAAAAACAAGAGGCGATAACAATTATCGACAAGAAAATGAGGTACAATGTAGATATTGTGAAAATAATTGGTCACCCGGTCATCAATGCCACAAACCTCAGTCATATGCCTATGAAATTGAAAATAGGTCGAAAAGATCCAACGGTTACTCTGATAATAGAAAAAAGAAGAAAAACACATGTCATTGATGTGGCGATGACTGGACCCTGGGCCATAAATGTAGGAACAGTTAGACAGTATAGTGCAAAATCATCAATGGAAAGGAAGTGCAAGTCTTTGCAAAAGAAGTCTTGACTGATTCTAATACCGACACTATCAAAGTGAAGAGCGACATTAGAAAAATCAAGCTTTGAGGACAAATATTTCCCAAGGGGAAGGAAATGTTATGAATGTTTAATGATATTATTAATTATAAATAAATAAATTATTATTTACTAAGGTGAAAGGGTGTAACCCTTCACTATGCATGCTCAAGCCTTATAAAGGCGAGCCTCATTGTAATATTTTATCATCATCTATCAATATATTATTATTATTTATTCATAATCATGCAAGTCGGACTCGCTTCTTAACTCTCCAACCGGATACAGTTGTGCCACACGACTCAACATGACTCATGATGACACATAAGATGAAACTTGAAAAGTGTGCCGAAGGGGGCATAATAAAGAGACAATAGTGAAAAAGGTATGGACACGGAAATCACATAGCCCTGGATACAAAAGTACAAATTTAATGGTCTTGTGACAAAGTTTAATAGGTTCTCATTTGGCTACCCATTTTCATACTAGTGATTAGCAATGCTTCTCAAACAAATTGTAATTTGGGTTTAAAATTAGACTGTAAAAACTATATCTTAAGCAAATCCTATTGAAGAAGAGAGAATTATCTATTGTTTGAATAATGGAAAATTGCAATCTTGACAGTAAAATTTTAAAATTTTGTAAATTTTAACGTTGCAGATGGATTCAGAGACCCCTTTTGGGGGTCTCTGAATCCATCTGTAGTGTTAAAATTTATGAAATTGTAATAAAATAACATCTTATATAATTACTATCTTAATATTGTCTAGTCATATTTTGTATCCCATGAATAAACTAGTCATATTTTTTATCCCTGAACTAAATTAGTCATTTATTTTGATCATATTTAGTCGTGATCACTTAAAATTTATCAAATTTGGTCATATTTCACTTAAAAACACCACAATGAGCAAATTTTTTGGCGGTTTAGTCATTTCTTTCACTTGATGACCAACTTTTTTGGTTGTGTAGTCATTTATCACTCATTTTTCTACTAGTGTAAGGACCGGAACTAAAAATTCACCTAACAAAAATAGAAAAAGATACTAAATCCTAACTAACTCGCTTTGTAACATACCTCCAATTAGACCATTTTTTTTTTTCATTAACATTGCTAAACAAAAATATCTAAAATATTTATAATTTAGTTTACACAAGTGACCTTTTGTTTCTACATTCGAACTTCAATTATGTCATTAATCCTATTTGGTTCATTATGATGACTTGTATGACAATATTATAGCCTAAAAGGTCTAAGACAAACCCATTGTTTATGCTTCAATAATCTCTTAGTACTTCGTCAGATATTAGTGACATCATGTCCGTTCATAAGACTACAATCCTTGGATTCAATCTGTCCAATTATGCAATTACACACACATACACACACATATGTATATTTTTCCTTAAGTATTGGATTGCACATATTTTCTTTTTAGTATCATAATCCACTAATATTCTTAAGCATGTATCCATGATATTCAATACTCAATGAATATTATAATGATTATCATTATCATATGATAGGTTATTTGCAACCCTTAACAGTTGTTTATTTTATCTTTGAATTTCCTAAGTTCAACATCCAACAAAACCCAAAGGTACTGGGACGACAGGGTTTAACCCCATCGACAACACCTGCGACGAAAGTGAAATCTCACTCGAGATACCTATAGGAGCTGCAGAATCAATTTTTTGCAGTGGTAAAGGGGATGTTCTCATGTTAAGCATCGACAGATAAGTCATCTCACATAATCACCAACATAGTTTTACAAACCATGCATAGACTCACAACATATCCATAAGATCTATTAAGCCTTTTCAATTCAATTACTTAATCGAAAAATAGCATGTTATTATGAGTCATAAGAATAAACAAGATAAAACATTCACACAATTATCATGCACCATTAGACATGGAGATTTTAACACGGAAACCCATACAGGAAAAAAACCACAGAAGAGTTCATTACTTAGCAAGAGTCAGGTCTTGAACACTTTGTTCTACACACATAGCCTATAGACATCTCTCCACAATCTCCATTACATTCAGTCTGCGCACACAGCTTGTGGATCAACAATACTTCCTTGACTCTTATTCATCTCTTTCTTGCAATGCACACAATCTGCTGCCATTATAAACTCTTCCTCACATCAACATCTATTGTAAACTTAACCGAATAGAACAAAACATAACTCCACTTCATGATTTGAAGGAAAGTAAACAGGATGAAACCAAAATCATAGAACTAACCCTCTAGAAAGTCCCACCCTTTAATTTTTTATAAGCTCTATTCGTCGCATTTACATCTCGTGCCCACTACCTGAAAGTGGACAACCCTTCTAACTAACTCACTGAATTTTACATATGACTTTATCAACGCAATTAATTTTCTAAGAAAATTGCCAAAATTGTTGGTGCCTATTGTTTCAACCCGTGCTCTGTCGCAACCCCTTTTCACACTGCAAACAGGCTTCCCCCCTCAAAACCAAAACTTGTTTAAATTTTACCTAGGGTCAACAGGCCCCCAACACTCACATGGCTCGTCCTTCGCCACTTCAGACAAAAAATTCTTTTATGTTCAACTTAGCTTAAAAATCATGAAATATTTTCATTACATCCTTGGTCTGTCGCTGGACATCCTCCTTTACCTTGGAAACTCTTGCAAGAATTTCAGAATTGATATGCTTTGAAATATCCACCACATTTGTATCCACAACATGTCTAAATTCAACATGAACTAGGTGAATATTAATCGTTACCTGCTCTTCTTCATCCTGGAGCTCCACGACACGATAAGTTCTTCGTTGTTGTCGTGTTCAGAGTTTGGCGACCTACTACTACAATAGTTTAAGCTCGACAACCTTACCCATCTTCTCGACTGGTGACAATGTTTTCAATGAGTGTCGTATATCGATAAGACTTGACTCTGCTGTATGATGTTTATATGATATTTCATGCAACTTAATATCATTCATCAAGGACTCCCATGCATGGGACACGTTCTCATACATGTTGGCAAAAAGTGCCTCAGCATATTGAATCTGCCTTATGTCCTCTTCTATCACCTTCCATTGCTCAACCAGTACTTCAGGAGGTGTACTGGGAACATGCTTGGCCTCTAACTCTGCAATCTTCTGGCGAAAGTCATTAGCAACTTCCCCCAATTTAAATACACATGCTTCAACAAGAATTTCAGTTGCAACCCCAACCTCTGAAACTTCTTGACAACCAATAAAAATAGCTTTCTCAAGTTGTTTCCTATCCTACTGCCACTTCTATGCTTGCTTCTCTTTATCCTCCAGTTGTGTTTGTAGTTATGACACAATGTTCTTTGTTTGCTTCAGTTGCTCGCACACTGCATGTTCCTGGGCCTTGATTTCTTCAACTATGGCCTAATGAATGTTGTGCAACATGAAAATGGGTAGCATAGATCTATTTACCCCAACATAACTAATATCCTGGACAATATTGTTAAGCTCCATCATGCCCATATCAAGTGCTTTAGACACTATCTGGATTTTATGCTACTAGTGAGACATTGGTAGCTCAACCAGAAGATCATTAGACAGACCAAATTCTTGCGACTAGGATAGCTTGGTACACTAGTACAAAATGAGGAATTAGCTACTAGGTGACTAAAATTCTAGTCACCATAGGTTTTTAAAGTGATTTAATACTAAATATTGTTAGAATAATCAACCCATAGTTTACCCATTTAGACATTAATTTAAATTATTTCTGTCTTATTAGCCTAGTTCATGTGTCCCACCTTGTGCAAGTTGTCTTTTACCTATCCATAGTGGTCAAACTTGCCTCATTTGACTCATGTAGCGCATGGGAAATCCCAAGGAATCAAATCTACTTTATTCCTGGCCTCCTAAGCACCCTTCTACTTTTTCTGCTTTATTCCCTGCTTTTTCAGTGTTTTAAGGCAAATAGAAAATCTAGCCTAGGTGAGGTGAACTAGTTTTTTGTCCTCTTCATCCTCCACTCTTTTCTCCATGCAAAAGCATGTATGAGCTGCCATTCAACCACTCTTTAGCTTGCCTAAGCCATTTTGCTAATTCGTGAGCTCCATGACAGATTTGGGATCAGCTTTTTACACCTATGGGGGATTTGCTTATTTTTAGTAAGCCTGCTTTATGCTAGATTCGAATTGCTACTCATGCATTCTAATCCCTGATGTATGTTATTTATTCAGCAACCTATGTTATTACAGGGTTGGCTATTGTACACTGATTTAATACAGTTTAGTGTTCAGCTCCAATTTTCAGTCTCTTTGTGAGTGATTTTGCATGATCAATTGTTAATTGTTGTGAGTAAAATTAATCTATCACCTGGTTCAATTTCCACATGGTATCAGAGCCATTGTAGATTGTTTCTCTCCTTAAAAAATTGTTTTGCATGTTCGACATCAGTGACTGGGAGCCTTCTACTGACAGCCGGGACATATTTTCTAAGCTATGGATCAATCACATAAAACTATCTTGACTCCCTTCAATTTCTTTGAATGGAAAGCAGAGATGGAGATACTGTTGAGAGAGAAAGGCCTCTACAGGGTGACTATGGCAACAGAAGCAGAGCCCAATGCAGCTGCAGAGAAGATAAAATGGCACAACAGGAGGGATGAGGCTTATGGCCTCCTGTGTCTGAGTATTTCCAGAGACCTCCTTTTCCATCTCGATGGATTGACATCACCGAATGAAGTATGGGAGAATATTGCTGATCTTTTTGGAAAGACAGATGAGATGAGGGGACATCAAATAAAAAATGAGCTGATTTCTCTGAGTCCAATGATCTTTGAATCCCTGCAGCTATATTTCTCCAAGTTCAAAGACCTAGTTTTGTAGCTGAAACAGTGTGGTATCGAAAAGAAAGATGATCAGCTCGTACTGGCCATTCTCTCGAAGATGGGCCCTGATTATTCAGTGTTTGTTTCGACCTTCTATGCCACAAAACTGACAACTCGAACCTGGAAGATGCCTAGCCTTGTAGATTTCATGGAATCTCTCACATAAGAACAGGACAAGCTGGTGATGATGGGCACCATCAAACCATCCAAAGATCAAGCTTTGATTGCTGGAGATTCGAGGGTGGATTCAAAAATAAAAAAGAAAGATAAAAAGCCACCTGAGCAAAAGAGAGACAAGAAACAGTCTCCGGAGGATCCACAAAGTCCCAAGAAGAACTACCAGAAGAAGAAAAACAAAGGTGAAATGAACAAGTGCGCATACTGCAATAAGGGCAATCACTCTGAAAGCTCTTGTATGAAAAAGTAGATAGACATGCTAACCCAACTCCTGGAGAAGAATGGTATCTCCCTTCCAGAAAGCTCAAAGAAGAGAGAAGGAGGATCAAGTTCAGATGACAGAGAAAGAGTTCATGCTCTAGTTGATGGCACATCAAGCTCACCCAGTTTTATCATTGATTCTGGAGCTTCAAGACACATGGTTTTGACTAAGGAGGCCTTCTCCTCACTGGAAAAGTCGAAAGGACCATCTATAGTACTGGGAGATGACTCTCTCACTGAAATTTTGGGCAAAGGAAGGATAGATATTGATCATGGTCAGTTTAGCAATGTGCTGTATGTGCCTGGTCTTGCCTCCAACCTCCTATTAGTGTACCAGATGACCCACACTAGGTCTCCTAAGAAGGTCATATTCTTCCCCGATGAAGTTGAGATCACAGAGATTTCAACTGGTAGAGTCATTGCAAAAGGAGTTGCGAATCATGCTCAAAAGGTATACATGTTCTCACACTTCCTACCTTACTCAAACCCCTCTGCTCTTCTGATTCATGCTAATGAAGCAAGCAAGCTTTGGCATGAAATATTTGGCCACCTAAACTACAAATATCTTTCTGATCTGAGTGAAAAAGAGATGGTCATAGGGTTGCCCAAGATAAAAATTTCCAAAGGAGTCTGCCAAAGTTGTATCCTAGGAAAACACCCAGAGCACAAATTTGAGAGAGCTAGTCATGAGAGAACCTCTGCATCCCTCGAGCTGATCCATAGTGATGTTGCTGGCCCATTCCCTCATATGTCCATGAGTCAGGCCAAATATGCATTGACTTTCATTGATGACTTTTCCAGGTATTGCTGGGTTCACTTCCTGAAACACATGTCTGAAGTTTTTGGCCTATTCAAAGTCTTTAAGGCTTTGGTTGAAAACCAGTCTGGAAGGAAACTCAAGGCCCTCAGATCTGATAATGGTGGTGAGTATGTCAAGGCTGATTTTATTAATTATTGTGCAGATGCAAGTATTCAGATGCAACATTCTATCCCTTACACACCACAGCAAAATGGTGTTGCTGAGAGGAAGAACAGATCACTGAAGGAGATGGCAACATGCATGATGGAGGCCAAAACTTTGCCACCAAAGTGCTGGGCCAAAGCTATCAAATGTGCAGCCTATATTTAGAATAGGTTGCCTCATAAACAACTTGATGGCATGACTCCCTTTGAAGCATGGAGTGGGAACAAGCCAGATGTGACCCATTTCAGGATTTTTGGCTCAAAGGCTTGGGCTAGAATTCCAACAGAGAAGAGGAAGGCTTTGCAGCCCCAAATCCAAGAGTGTCTTTTTGTTGGATACTCTGAATATTCAAAAGGGTACAAGTTGATAAATTTGAGCACAAACAAATCCTTCATCGAAAGGTGTGTTTAGTTTGAAGAAGAACCCCTTGCAGCAGTGGAAGTTGGTGAAACCTCTTCACCACCTGAACCTCAAGAAGTAAGTAAAGAGTTTGTTGAACATGCTGATTCTGATTTGTTTGATGGATATGAGTTTATTGCAGACCCTAACATCCCTACAAGGCCAAAATGGGCAGCCAAGACACTACATGTAGCAGGAGAGCTAGCTGGGGATCCCAATGACCCAAGGAGGACTAGATCTCAATTTGAGAGTGGTCTATGCATGAAGGATCCTATGTTTGCTGAAAAATGCTATTTAATGGTGGATTCTGATCCTCAAACATATCAAGAAGCAGCAGGAGATCCAAGATGGCAAACAGCCATGAAGGAGGAGTTCAGCTCACTCCAGAAGAGCAACACATGGGAGCTAGTGGATCTTCCCCCAGGGAGAAAACTAGTACAGTGTAAGTGGGTCTATAAGACCAAATTTGCTGTTGATGGTTCACCACTGAAGTACAAGGCCAAATTGGTAGCCAAGGGCTACTCACAGGTTCATGGCATAGATTACAATGAGACTTTTGCCCTAGTGGAAAAAATGGATTCCATTAGGCTAGCCTTAGCCATTGCAGCCTCAAGGCAATGGGAGGTACATCACATGGATGTAAAATGTGCCTTCCTGAATGGAGATCTCACTGAGGAGATATATATGCAGCAGCCTCAAGGTTTTTCTACTAACCCTTCTCTTGTGTGCAGGTTGAGAAAGTCATTGTATGGGCTAAAGCAAGCCCCCAGGGCTTGGTATGCAAAGATTGATATCTTCTTGCTATCACTGAATTTTGTTCGGTGAAAATTAGATCCAAATGTCTATTTGAAGTTAGTTAATGGTTCATTAATGATCATTGTGTTATATGTTGATGACCTCCTCATTACAGGAAGCTCACAGGCTGAGATTGCTTCCTTAAAAGGAGCTATGAACCAAGCCTTCTCCATGACAGATTTGGGGCTCTTAAGTCAATTTTTGGGGCTTGAGATTGCTCAAACCAAAGATGGAATCAAGGTGCACCAGTCCAAATATGCCTTGGACTTGCTGAAAAAATTCAGAATGAAGGATTGCAAACCAAGCAAAACTCCTTTCCTTTCAGGAGTGAAGCTGGAAGAAGCTGATTCTTCACCTATGGTAAACAATACACTATATAGGGAATTGATTGGATGTTTGTTGTATTTGACACATACTAGACCTGATCTTTGTTATGCAGTAAGTGTGGCTTCTAGATTCATGGATCAGCCTCAAGAGATCCATTGGAAAGCAGCCAAAAGGATGCTTAACTTTGTTTAGGGAACAAGGACACATGGGATCTTCTATAAAGCAAAATATGATCTTGATTTGATTGGATTTACTGACAGTGATTGGGTAGGTGATAGCATAGACAAAAAGTCCACATCAAGATATGTGTTCATGCTTGCAGAAGGGCCAACCAGCTGGTCAAGCAAGAAACAGAGTGCCATTGCACTCTCATCTACAGAAGCAGAGTACAGAGGAGTTGTTAATGCATCAACTCAATGTTTATGGTTGCAGGGTTTACTTGGAGAGTGTGGCTTCGAACCAGAGTACTCAACTACCATCTACTGTGATAACCAAAGTGCCATTCAAATCTGCAAAGATCCAGTTTAGAAGCAGAGAACCAGACACATTGAGATCCATATGCACTACATCAGAGAACTTGTGCATGATGGCACCATTCACTTACTCTTCTGTTCATCTTCAGAACAAGTAGCTGATATCTTCACCAAAGCATTTTGTGAGAAGAACTTCAGCAATCTCAAATCACTGCTGGGGATTACTGATCATGCTGTGAAAGCATGAGTGAAGACAAGATTCTACAATTTTGTTTTATAGTCCATGTTTAAGGGAGGATTTTCCCAAGTTGGTTTTGCCTCTTTCCTTGTTTAAATGGACATGCAGTATGTAAAGGGTGACTAAGCCTTGTTGCTAGGCCCTATAATTTTCTGATATATTACTCATAAGTCAGGCTTAAGGGGGGGTGTTAGAATAATCAACCTATAGTTTACCCATTTAGACATTAATTTAAATTATTTTTGTCTTATTAGCCTAGTTCATGCGTCCCACCTTGTGCAAGTTGTCTTTTACCTATCCATAGTGGTCAAACTTGCCTCATTTGACTCATGTAGCACATGGGAAATCCCAAGGAATCAAATCTGCTTTATTCCCGGCCTCCTAGGCGCCCTTCTTCTTTTTCTACTTTATTCCTTGAATTTTCAGTGTTTTAAGGCAAATAGAAAAGCTAGACTAGGTGAGGTGAACTAGTTTTTTGTCCTCTTCATCCTCCACTCTTTTCTCCATGCAAAAGCATGTATGAGCTTCCATTCCACCACTCTTTAGCTTGCCTAAGCCATTTTGCTAATTCGTGAGCTCCATGACAGATTTGGGATCAGCTTTTTAGACCTATGGGGGATTTGCTTATTTTTAGTAAGCCTGCTTTATGCTAGATTCGAATTGCTCCTCATGCATTCGAATCCTTGATGTATGCTATTTATTCAGCAACCTATGTTATTACAGGGTTGGCTATTGTACACTAATTTAATACAGTTAAGTGTTCAGCTCCAATTTTTAGTCTCTTTGTGAGTGATTTTGCATGATCAATTGTTAATTGTTGTGAGTAAAATTAATCTATCATCTGGTTCAATTTCCACAAATATGAGCAATTTTGATTGACCCAACTATAAACGACTAAAATTAACGACTAATTTAGTCACCGATTAACAAATATGACTAAATAATAAGTGACAGAGTTTAAAATGACTAACATAAATGACTAATTTAGTCACGACATAAAAAATGACTGCCTAAATAATATGAATTAGTCATTTATGTTAGTCATTTTTAATTGTGTCATGGAAAATTGCAATTGTGACAATGAAGTGTTACAATTTAGTAAATTTTGTAAATTGTCTGCCTTCTATCTCCGAATATGTGCAGGTTAACAATTTTGAATCCAAAATGGAATTTGTGGGGTTAGGAATATCTAGTGTTTTTCCCAGGTGGTCGGGATAGTGTTAGGGTGTTCATGTGGATTATTGCAGACGAAGTGCTTTAGATGTTCATATTGCTTTCCAGATATAATATTGGGATCACAGATCCCAGATGATATATATGTTGGAAAACCCTTTTTCTGTAATGGTGACATGCACCTCGATCTTCAGAGATCCAACAAAGCAATTGCACGAAATTTCTCTTGACCATCTAGTGTGTGACATCTTGGCAATGGAAAAATTGCAATTTTTGACAAGAGCGTCTAAATATATATAGATCAATTTAGTGCTAGTGTTCATTATGTCCTAGTAATGTGTCATAGCTCAACAATAGAAAATATTGCATTTTTTTTACGATGGGGTCTATATATATATATATATATATATATATATCATTTTAGTGCTAGTGATCACGATGCCCAATTAAGACACTAAATTGATGATGCATTTAATGCCCAGTCTCCTTTCATGAAATAGTGACTCCATTTTCCCCTCCATTCCATCATATTGATCTCAAAAGAAGTCATAATTGAGAGTGCAATAAGAGTAATCCATTGTCGTTATTATGTACGCTTAAAAAATACTCATAAATACATGATATTAGTTGCTTTAATGGATTGTTAACCTACTAGAAATATTTATTACTAAAATGTCTCATGAATGTCACTTAAAGTCACCATCAAAAATTATTTTCTCACCAATTTTCATTATTCCAACCCTAAATCTATAATTTAGAGACAATATTTTAATTCATTTTCTTATATATATGTTAAGTTTTTGTTTTTTTTTGCATTTCCAAAGGTCACGATAAAAAATAGTATTTCAATTGATTTTCTTATATATATGTTTGGGTTTTTGTTTTTGTTTTTTCATTTCTTAATTTGATTTTTATTACTTTTGTTGCAATTAGATGGTGTAATATTGATATTTGATAGCAACGGTTTTATTAATCTAAAATAATTCTTACGAAATTTAGGATTGATACAAATTTCCTTTCTTGTTATTTTGAATGGTAAAGTTTTTTTTCATTGTATATTTAGACTACCAAGTTATTATATACATCCACATAATACCATTTACAAAAAAGAAAGAAACTGCACACGCATATTTATTAGGGAAGAAACCGTATTTATTTTACAATGAATCAATTTGATGAAGTGGTTATAAAAAATTCTATATCTATTAATTTATTTATAGAGTGAATTTTTTTTTTCATTTCTAAATTTAATTGATATATATTCCAAACCGGCCAAAACCCAACATTCGAAGAAGTCACCATTGAAGTAATGCCAAAACGCCATTCCAAGAAGTCACCAGTGCCAAAACAGTTCAGCATATATTTTGATGTGCCCCCTTCTGGCTCGTCTGTTACTTGCTTCCACTTATTGAGGTAGTTTTCATGTTAATCACTGATTTGATTTGGGGTTTGAGCATTGCAAATACTCAGTGTAAAATCTGATCAAAATGAGATGAATTTGGCACGTGGATGAGTTTCAGGGGCATACATGAAAACTAGTACTGGTGGGGAAGGATCTTGTATTTTAACATGGAAGAGGCATCTTCTCCAACATTCCCAATCACTAAGGATTTGCACACAAGATAAACCTCATTTGTATCCTGTAAAACCTCATTTTGGATCCACCCAGGATGATTTCATCTAGATAATTGTGCAATCCCCATTAAAGGTCGGGATTCCCAAAGCCTTGGAGGGAAAACATATGGGAATGAGTTATCCATCACTACACCAGTGTGTGTGGTCGTTCAAAATCTCCTAATCCACAGAAACCCTATAATGTATATTTCCACACTACAAGCTATATTTCTTCTTCAATTTCGAGTGGATCCCAATTGGCCATCGTCGGGCTTAGAAGGGATATTTCCTCATCAAATTTCTCTTAGTGGGTCAGGTACAAAATTGAGGAATTATACAATATCAATTCGCAAGCAATATCGTAGGGGAAGATTACAGTCTTTGTCTCTAAATCTTCATATCCAGGAGAACTATCAAGGTAAGCGACACATAATTAATTTATATCCTCTTACAGTCTTTGTCTCTAAATCTTGACTATGGTTTTTTTCTTTGCCCGTAGATTGAATGGGGGAGCACATTTTTGGTGTTTGTCCATTTGCTTGGCCTTGGAATGGTATACAAGCTAATATAACTCATCCAACTGGATTGTAGATTTCCATTTTTGCTTGTTGATCGAGTGGTGGAGTGCAAATCTGGTGTGTTAGTTGTTGCCATCAAGAATGTGACGATAAACAATAATTTTTTCAATGGCCACTTCCCTGAGAGATGAATTATGCCGGGAGTTCTTATGGTTGAGGTAATTATTTTCTAGTTGTTTTTAATATTTTCATGAATGATAAAACACTTTTACATCCTGCCTAACTCTTAACTATAGAAAATATGTTAGTTGGGTTAGTAGGGAAGAACATGATTTCAACCTAGTTTTACTGAAATATTATCTTCCCCAAAATCTCCAAAATCAGAGTAGTTACTGGCAAAATTACAACATATGAAAATTGAGGATTAACCACCATTTGCTATGTTTTCTCAGTAGACCTGAAAAATTGAGGATTAACCGCCATTTGCTAAATTTTCTCAGTAGAGGTGCATATATTTAATACAATTAAGTACACTAGGGACCTTGAGTCCCAATTTCCTTGTTGGATCTTCCCTATTGAGCTAGGGACGCCCATACCATAGCCAAAATTAGTTGGGATAAGGATGGTGAGGCATATACTAACCCGTAATTGCATTTTACAGATGATTTATCCCTAACCCTAGCTCTCGCAAGAACTAATAGGGGCAACATTCTAGTGGACTAATCCTTTTGTTAATGTAGTTAATGTCGTAAAAAATAAGAAGACAAAAGTGATTTTTATTGGATAAGAGGATTATCTAAATTGGTTGTTGTGTGGATGGAAACCTATACAACCCAGGCAAATTATCTGATCATTGGGTATGCCCTTTTTAGCTAAAAATTCCAGCTAATAAATGAAAATTAGTTCTGAACTTGTTTCAAGGCAAGGTGCAAGCATAATTTCACTTGTGTCTAGTTCTCTGTAGACATGGGAGATTGTTATGATGTTCAAGCATTGAATCCTTTCCTTGATACTTCTCATGCTTGACTAATGATGGATGTGCTCAAGGTCCCATTGAGCCATCCTACTATAATTTTTGAGTCACTGTACATATCCAGATCCTATGTGCCTTTCTCCTATGCAATGTCCAGTAGTGTGCTTGCTACTAATAGTTATTCCCTGTTGTTCGTTGTGTGCCCGATGCCTAGTTTGAAGAATTATTTTGTGACATTCAGGAAAAGGAGACACCTACCAGTGCCATTGATTCCTGGTTTATCTATGGATGCACCATCAAAGAATACATCGGTTATGTTTGGATCTGGTGTGTGCTAGATTAGGGTCCATGGGGGCAGAGGAGGAGGCATGGAGTGCTTTCCTTCTTTCTTGCATTCAATATGTAGAATACCCAATAGGGATTTGCATTTTATCTTCAAAACTAGATTCATTGCATTCTAGCCAAATGGACCATATGATTTCCAGTGCGAATGCTTGATTGCCTGCATTTTTTTTTCTCAATTTGAGTGTGGAGGGTATTGATTAAATGTTCTCCTTCCCAAGATCTTCTATGTGCTAAGAGTATGGTGGAAATTTCCCATACCTCTTTTGAGAAGTGGAAATGGAGGAAGAGGTGATGGATGGATTCTGGGAAATTCTCACACAAGAGGGCATTTGCTAGGCCCTTGCCATCCTTCTCTTTGAAGTGTGTCCCATGTCAGCACAAATATTTTAAGGGTTGTTACAGCTGATTTTACCACACATGGTGGATCACACCTTTATGGCCTTCCCTGTCCCTCTGCATACTCTTTAGACCCCATGGACCATTTTTCTACCTTTGATGTTTCCAAGATCATCCCTAGAAACATGTCTTATTTGATATACGAGACTTTTAAACCCATTCTCGCGTATATACGTGGATTTGACCCTTAAACCCACGTACATCGAGATGTGTGCAAAAGGCCAAATAGTTTTGGATTTTTCCTTGATGTGGATCCGAATCACTTGTCTCTCGGCCTTCCATATGCCCGGAGATCGCTCAGATTTGACCTTCCATTACCCCATTGAATCACTATATAAGGAACCCTTTGGATACATTGAAGAGAGAGGAATTGAAGAGCAAGAGAACTATAGTCCATTGTTGTCAGAGCTTATACTTGAGTCTGCATCCCTTTTGTCCCTTGGAGCACTTTGTGTTCTTCCCAATCTTGCCTTTTCTTGTGAGCTTGCTATCGAGATATGGAGGATTGAAGTGGTGGAGGCCCAGGTGGAGGACTCAGTTTCTATGATTCGCAGACGTGTCGACAGAGGTTGTCACTATTGTAATCTTTGTTTTATATTAATAGAAATATCTTTTCCTGTCCAATAATGTGTATTTAAATGAGTATTGAATCCATGGATGCTTTTAAATGCTTATATGTTATTGATTATATATGCTAGAGTAGGTCTAACACAATTATATATAGCATGCTTGTCTTGTTTGCTGAATGTTGAGGTAGCAAATTACTTATACAAGCGAGAGTGGAATGGGGATCTACATCAACCATCCGGAATAAGGTATGTATCGAGATCCTTTAGTGTTAGATATTTGGTTTCTCTTGCATATAGGAAAGGATTAATTTCTGTGGTTACTCTGTTTATTGTGGTACCCCAAGCCATAGGAAGTTTTCTTCGTAATAGAATTGGCGACCATACTGGGGAGTTCCTAGTCATTTCCTTTGGGGTCTTTTTATCGGCATTCAATGTTCTCGAATTGCTCTGATTTCTCTATTTCTAAGTCGGGTCTGGGGGCATGTATGTCTGGTAGTGTTTGATAGGAGTAAAGTTTGTCTTAGCTTGTCTGTTTTACCTTCTTTTTTATCTCTTTTTCTTCCTATACACGAGTTTTTGCTTCACAGTCGCGTGTACACGTGGGTTTTACTGGGATTTCTGCGTATATACGCGGGTTTTCTGCACACAGTCGTGTATGCCCTGAATTTTGAATTTTAGGGGAAGATTAATTGTTGCTGGGTGAGTGTTGATGATTGCTGAGTCTCCTTGGATGCTTCTAGAGTCTGTATACACCTCTGTTTCTGACCAGAGATGTCTTTTAGTTAGAATTTTTTAAAATGTTCTTGTCATTGCATTTTCTATTTTTTGTTTTGGGATTAGTGCATTAGGTCTCTTTTACCTTGATGCTTTGCTTGGGTGTTGTTTGATAGTGCTTGCAGAGTCTGGGGGTGGTAGAGTCATTCTTTTGCTTCATTATCTCATTTTAATTCAAAAAATACAAAAAATTTGCTTTTTGCATCATGATGCATTTTTGCATTTTTCATTTTGCATGGTACTTGCACTAGGTTTGCTTGGAATAGTATTAGTCATATTTTCATATAGGAATGATTGCATTTTTCATTTGAAGGAGAATTTTGCATTTCGCGTAGTAGCATACCCCATTTTTCATTTGACACATTGCATTTGCATTGATTGTTAGGTGTGCATTTTACTTCTTGTTGCATCATAACACCATTAGTTGCATGATCATTTACCCTTTTGAGTAATAAGCCAATTAAAATCAACGCATAATAAAATGAATTACACTCTTTTCTTTTATAGGGTGCACCAACAAGATTAGGTTTTAGGGTCTTGGAATAGTTCATTGTGAGTAAATTCTCCAAGACCACTGAACAACAACATGTATGTGTCTGTCCAGGTGAGAGTGTGAAATTCCTTGGTATAATTAGTGTTTCTCAGGATCCTCCTCTTACAAGGGAGTTAAGCATGAGGCAGTGTGAGCGGTTATTGATTGGGATGACCCCTAGTCATAACTGAGTAGCACCAGAGATATTTCCAGGATTGTATTCGTATCTGGGGGCTCTTTCAAGAGTTTTGGGCTTTTCTACCCTGCCCATACGGTTAATCTTGCCTGCGACTGTCCGCTTGAGCATTGATTATATTGAGGTGACCTTAGTTTCCTTCCCTAGGTTATTGAGGGGGTACTTTGTAGAGGTTATTATGTAGGTGTCTAGGCCAGGTTGGGGTCAGAAAACACAGTCGCTATATGTGTTGAAGCTTAGGGCCACAATAATTGGTTACGAACCTCTGCTTATTGTGTATGGGAGTCACAAGCCTCTCCTAGGCAAGACATACCTGCTTCATTCAGGAGCTCACATATCCTACCATTTCTTGCTTGTGATTTGGATTTACATTATATAGGTGTATGCTCTGTGCACACTAGTTTTCCTAGGGTTTGCATAGTTAGATAGAGTCTTCTTCATTTTTTGAGTCATTCTGGATTTGGGTGTGGCACTTCACCATTCTCACTGCTTAGTTGGACTTCTGCCTTCCACATCTCCTCTTCCTTTGGGATAGAGAAATAGACTGTCTGGGCGGACCACTTATCACATTGATTCACACACAATGGGAGATCACGAGGATGAGATTCTTGAGATGTCCTCTCCACCTCAAGAGGTTGGGGAGGAAAATCCTATTCCTGTATACGATCCTTCACCTGATATACCTTCGCATTCCGGTTATGATATCTCATTCACAGGTCGTCAGTATTAGTTGCTGGGCGATGAGACTCACCATGAACCCACAAGCACTAGTCATGTTAGTTATGGCATGTCTGATATCCCTGCACATGATCTGACAAATCATGCCAAGTTAGAAATTGAACCTAGCACTACGCCTGGGGGCATTCCCATTCCTTTCTGTGTAGAGAGATTTGGGAGCACTAGTCACATTGCACCTTCCATCCTGGCGGTGGAAGCTACCTCACATGTTCGTCCTAGGCCTAATGTTAGTAGTCATATGCGGATACCAGAAATAAGACGAGTGACCATAGGGAATACCACTTATATCCCTTCACATGTCCCTTCGTCCTCTATCCCTACTCCTTTGGATGCATTTTTGACAACCCTTCCTCCCCCTCACATTAGAGGAAATTTGGGGTCTAAAATGGGCCTCCTAAGGAAAATAATAAAATAATAGTCAAAATAATAAAATAACAGTTAAAATAATAAAATAATAGTTATTAATTTTGGAGGAAGAATGAAAAAAACTACTTTTTGTGTTCATATTTTCGACATATCTCCCTGTTTTTTTACTCAAATTCTAAGCGGGAGAGCTCGTTGGATGTGGAATTTAATTCCACATCCAACGAGTACCCACACTGCACACTTTTGATGGACCCCGCTATCCCAAAAACAAGAAATACCTGAAAAAATGTGATGATGACATCATCACACATTTTTTCAGGTATTTCTTGTTTTTGGGATAGCAGGGTTTGTCAAAAGTATGCATAGTGGGTACTCGTTGGATGCGGAATTAAATTCTGCATCCAACGAGCTCTCTCGCTCATAATTTGAGTAAAAATACAGGGAGATATGTCGAAAATACGAACACAAAAAGTAGTTTTCTTTTATGACAAATATGTCAATTCAACCATTATGGTTGACTTATTTTATTGAAATTCTATTGGTTCTTGAATTCCAACTCACAAAAAGTATTGTTGGCACGTTTTCTTATAAGGCCCATTTTAGACCCCAAATTTCCTCTAATGTTCACGTGGTCCTTCGGGTCAGAACATTGCTACTAGTCATGTTCGTACTGCAACTACTCGTACAGTAGTTTCTCAGAGTTAAGCATCTCTTGTTGTCTCAGGAGGTCATATTCTTGTTTCTGGATCGTCTTACAGTCCATCGCATGGCATTCCCCATATCCCTACTTATGGAGCTTCTCATGGGATATCCCATGGGACATCTTATGGAACTTCTCATTAACTGCAGTATGGACATAGTTATCAACCTTATGGGTATGGGTATCAACAACCCGCTTACTCCTATAATTATGGATTTGTAGCACCACCTAATCAAGGTTCACCACATCATAATGCTTCCATGCAACCCTATACGGGTCAAACGGGAGGAGGATATTATGGCCAAGGCCATGGTATTTATAGTAGTCAGCCTTATATGAACCAAACATATCAGGGAGCATGACATAGACTGACTCAACCTAGGCTCCCCTTCCTCGCAACTTTAAATCTACCTGACTTATCGAGACTAATGAATGATCCGGTATCTTATGACCCGGCTTGGCTGGCTGTCCCTACCAAGCTTCCCTCGAACATTCCCAAATTCGAGGGCAAACCAGGAGAAGATCCTAGTGAACATGTCACTACCTTTCACCTTTGGTGCTCTTCCAACTCTTTACATGATGATTCTATCAGTTTGAGGCTATTTCAACGCACCCTCACAGGGCTTGCAGCGAAAGATACCAAAGGGGGCATTCGTTTTGTTCGATGACATAGAGATACCAAAGGGGGCATTCGTTTTGTTCGATGACCTTGCTATGACTTTCCTCAACCACTTCCAGCTACCAGTGTGTTATGACGTTGGTACATAACTCTTGTCGACATTTTGGGAGGACAAAGCCACACATATCTCGGACCATATCCAAGAGTGGCGTAGACAGAAGAGGTTGATTAAAGCTTTCATACCACCGGATTTTCTCCTTGATTGGTTCCTTAAATCGTTGCTACCTTATATCACAAAGGATGTTTCTACATCCGGAGTCCAGAACGAGGAACAAGCAATTTTTAGGGAACAGGAATTGGATTTGATTTATGCACAATCCGGGCTATTATATGAGATTATACCTAACGCTCCTTGTTCTAGTTTCGATCCCAAGATCAAACCTGGACCACATGCTGATGGCATTGTGGGATGTACAAGTGCCAAACCTGTGGATTCGGTTATGAAACAAGTGAGTCAATTTTATATTAACCAATCTACATCGGGACAAGCTACGTCTTCATCTCAACCCACCCAAACAGTGAGTGTACTTTCCGTGCAATCGTCATACTAGAAGGGCAACCAGCAGCCCGAAAGGAATAGGAAAAAGGGTAAAAACAATCATAAGGGTGGGAACAAGAACGAAAGTGCCAATTTTAATGACAAGAACAAACGTAATGCTAGGGGGGACAAGCAGTCTAAAGGTAAGGTTAAGTTTCCTTGCAAGTTGTGTAAGGATGACCCCCTCACTCACTTGTGCCCTCGTATGGAAGACGCCTCGAGGTTCATAGCACAGGGCCTAGCTGTGTTAACCAATCCTTTACCCCATAATCAAAATATGAACTCGAGGGCCCATGATCCTCATTCTGCGTTGGGTGGAGATCAAGATCCACTGGAAGCCAGTACTGGTAATGGTTGCATCAATATGGTTCGTGCAGCTAAGGTTGTGACTCGTGCGAAAGACTATGTTTTGTCGCAACCAGAACTTGGGAAAGAACCTCCTCCTACCAAGAGTCCTTTGCGTATTGAAAATCCTATGGGTAAACCTGAGAGTGTACCTTGCATTCCTAAGGGAGTCCTAAAGCATTCAGGGCACAATCCCAATGCCTGAGCCACCCAGAATTATTCTGTTGTTGAGGATTTGGGCCACACTCCTTGTGTGATGTTTGTGCTTAAAGTTCTTCAGAGTTGTCCATCGCAAAGGAAATCTTTGCTTTCTGCTCTTGGGGTGAATGATGATAACTCTTCTTCCGTCATCAAATTTTAAACCATGGGACTACAGCCTCGCTTTCCTTACTATGTGTCTCTCTTGATTCATGTGGAATGTCTTAACATGATTGTCAAACGCACTGTGATTAATGAAGGCGCTGCTGCTTCCGTGGTGTCTTTGTCGTGTTGGAAGGGTTTGGGTTCTCCCGAGTTGTCTAAATCCACTACCATGTTAACTGCCTTTGATGGTAGATCGTTTCAACCACAAATAATTCTTTCTTCTTTTAAGGTCCATTTGGGAGGGAAGACCGTCGTGATTGAGGTCGAGGTGGTTGATGCACCCCTTGAATACAATATTTTACTGGGTCGGAATTGGATGTATAGTATGCAAGCCGTAGCCTCTTCTCTAATTCGAGTTGTATGCTTTCCATTTAATGGGAATATTGTTATGATTGATCAAACATCATTAAAAAATATGAGTGTTAATGCATCCACGGGAGCTTCGATCCCAATTATCGATCACTCTCAGCCGACAACTAGGAGTGTGGGTGTAGGTGTGTATCCATCCCTTATGGGGACATTTAGTTGTCCTGCACCCATCCTTATGATTGGATCTAGTTTCGATGGGGCTTCATCTTCATTGAATTTGGTGTCTTTTCACACTTCCCATATGGAAGATCCTTGGATTCTTCCTACACCGAGTCTTTTGAACGGACCTATCGAAACAGACGTGCCGTTGCATGCAGCCATGATTGCATATCAAGAAAATCTTGATTGTGTTGTAGAGCCTATTCCTTCTTCTTCACGGACAAAGGAGGAGTACGCGTATGTACTGCCTACATGGGCAGTTGAGTCCTCTCATGCACATGACTGCCTTGATAGTTTTTTTTCGTCAGATGAAGCTATTATTGAGGCTATGTCTGGAGTTGAGCCACCTTGGGAAGAGTTACATCATAGATCTTATTTTCTTCCCGAGCTTGACTGTTTGGAGCATGAGGACTTTAGGGAGATTCTTAGCGAGAATATTGGTAGTCCCGTGGTTCCATTAATTTCTCCTGGTTAGATGGCTGATGGGAACATGGAGAATATATCACCTACGATTCCTATCAATATCTCTTGCGATCCTAGAAAGATTGAGAATGTCTATATTGGGGCAGAATGTTCCCATGCTGAGATTCTGGAGTATACTGAACTGTTCAAAGAATTTTGTGATGTCTTTGCTTGGTCATACGAGGAAATGCCAGGTATCGATCCTCGCATTGTTGAACATGAAATTGAGACTTATCCCAATGCCAAACCCGTTTGACAACATTTGCGTGCGTTGAATCCTAGAAAAGCACCTGCGATTAAGGTTGAGATAGAAAATTTGTTGAAAGCCGGCTTTATAAATCCCGTTCCCTTGACGGAGTGGGTTTCAAACCGCATTTTGGTTGATAAGAAACAGGGAGCGATCCGTATATGTATTGATTTCTACGATTTAAATCGTGCATGTCCTAAGGATAATTTTCCCACACCATTTATTAACCAGATTTTGGATGAGTGTGTAGGAAGCGAGGTATTTTCCTTCATGACAGCTTTTCTGGATATAATCAAATTCAAATTAAACCTGAAGATCAACAAAAAACTACATTTATTTGTCCTTGGGGTACGTTTACATATTGAAAGATGCCTTTTAGTCTTAAAAATGCCGGAGCCACATTTCAGAGGGCTATGACCTTGATTTTTCACGATCTCAAATCGATTATTGAAGTATTTTTGGATGTCCTAGCTGCTCATTCTCAGCTGAGAGTGCGTCATTCCTACCATTTGAGGTTAGTATTTGAAATATGCCATCACTACTAGGTTAGGTTAAATCCTCATAAGTGCATCTTTTGCGTGAAGTCAGGTTGCTTGTTAGGATTCAATGTTTCCAAGGAGGGTATAAGAGTCGATCCCTTAAAGGTTGAGGCAATACTTCAATTGTCTCCCCTGCGAAATATTAGACATCTTCAATGTTTGCAAGGCATGGAAAACTTCTTACGGAGATTCGTGGTTAACTTTGCCAATTTGACTAAAGGATTTATGCGTCTTTTGAAGAAGGACACTAACTTTTGCTGGGATGAGCAAGCCCAGGAGTCCTTTGATGCTCTTCAGCGAGCCTTAGCATCAGCCCCCGTGCTTAGTCCACCCGACTATAGCTGTGACTTTTTGATTTATGTGGCCGCGTCCATGGAGATTATTGGTATGGTTTTGGTTCAGGAGGATGAGGAGCTCCATGAGCATGTCATATACTATTTGAGCTAGAATCTTATAGATGCAGAAATCTATTATTCCTATGTGGAGAAACTTGCCTTAGCTACCATTCATGCGGTTCAGAGATTGAGGTACTACATTCTCCTTCGTCAAACCTTGGTGGTAGCTCATGTCAATCCATTTCAGTTCGTCCTCACTAGAAGGATGATCAGGGGTAAGTATAATAAATGAATTGTTATTTTGCAAGAATTTGATCTCGAATTTGTTTCGGCGAAATCGAAGAAATCGTTAATTTTGCGGAGCTCATTTCTGATTTCCCAAGTGAGGAGGAGGAGGAAGTTTATGAAGATACATTTGTCGATGAGCATATCTTTCTTATCTCAACTTTGGATCCATGGTATGGGGATATTATCATATATTTACAAACATTGAATGTCCCTACTCACCTCTCATGGGATGAGCAACGACGATTACGTCACGTATCTAAGAACTACCTTATAGTGGATAACACTTTGTATCGCCACGGGGTAGATTCCATTTTACGTCGTTGTTTAACCCATGAGGAGGCTGAGGTTATGCTAAATGATTGCCATGGAGGGGCATGTGGTGGTCATTTAACTGGGCTTTCTACAGCCCAAAAAATATTGAGAGTAGGATATTTTTGGCCGTCGATCTTTAAAGATTATGTTAATGTGGTCAAGAAGTGTCACCCTTGCCAGGTGTTTGCATGCAATATATGCTCACATCCTGCCCTTTTACATCCGATTATCACTGCCGATCCGTTCACCAAGTGGGGGCTTGACTTCATGGATTACAACCCAGCTTTAGCTGGGGGGCATCATCATATTATACTGGCTATTGATTATTTCATGAAATGGCCTGAGGCTATGCCCACGATTAAATCCGACGGTGAGACAGCCGCGCATTTCATATTCAACCAAATTATTACTCGGTTCAGGATTTCGAAGGAGCTTGTCACTGACCATGGTAGGCACTTTAAGAATCGAATGATGGAAGAGTTGGCCTCGAAGCTAGGGTATAAGTAGGAGCACTCCTCTTCTTATTACCCTCAGGCGAATGGATAGGTTGAAGTAGTGAACAAATCACTTAATTCCATTCTCCAATGAACCATCGCACAAAGCAAAATGAATTGGCATATCATGTTATATCCTGCTTTGTGGGCATATAGGAACGCAGTGAAGACTGCCACCAGTTTTTCTCCATATCAGCTCGTACATGGGGTGGAGTCTATCTTGCCGGTTGAATGCAAAATCCCTTCATTGAAACTAGCTATAGAGCTTTTACCAGACACTTCTGGATTGGAGGAACGTTTGGTCCACTTAGAGCAGCTTGATGAGTAGCGCCGAGATGCCTTAGTGGCTCTAGAGGTGAATAAGCATCGTGTTAAGGTCCAGTATCATAAGCCTGTCCATCCGAGGAGGTTTAGTGAAAGAGATTTGGTCCTTTTATGGGATCAAGCTAAAGAATCCTTGGGGGCAGGGAAGTTTAATCCCATGTGGCATGGTCCTTGCGTGGTTAAACGTGTGTTAGAGAAGGGTGCCTATGAGCTGGTAGATTATGAAGGGACAGCCTTAGCGGAGCCTAGAAATGGGCTCTATCTTAAAAAATACTATGCATGATCTTCAGCCAGGGCTGATTGTTGTATATTATTGTACAGTTTTTTGCATAGTTAGGTTTTTTATGGTGATCGGGTTTGTTGATTAGCTTTCATTTCTTATGGAAAATGTTGATGGAGTCTTCCATTTATATAGGATTCGCTGATGGTGCTAGCCGCCATAGTAAACACTCATCCTCTGCTACTTGGGTGATTTATACTCCTACGGGTCAGGTATTGTCTTCAAGAGGCGTATGTTTATGGCCTTCTTTGAACAATGTTGCTAAGTATAGTGCCGTTATTGAGATATTATGGGATGCCATTTCACATGGTGTTCTTTCTCTTGAGGTTCGTCTTGATTCGTAGTTAGTAGTGTCACAGCTTAATGGCTTGTATCATGTTAGGGATCCGACATTATTACGAAGATTCTTACGGGTGAGATTGTTAGAACGACAATTGGACAACATAACATACATACATGTTTCAAGAATTTATAATCAAGTTTCTGACTCATATGTTAACTATGTGTTAGATTGGCATTTGTTTCATGGACTATAAGCACATCACAAACATACATTTTTGCACACATGTAAATAAATAAAATCGATCATCATAAAAGTTTTTCATTAAACATCCAAAATGTGACGTCATAATACATAAGTATCATAATACAAAAATGGGGCTTCCAAGCCACCAAAATACAATACACGGTGGTACAAAAATGAATCACTCTCAGGTCTCTAAGCCTGTGGAGGAGGAGGGGGGTTCTGATCGTGGTAGAACACCACGGCTCTAGCTAGTCATTGGAATAACCGAACCCATGCTCGTGGTACCCCAACCACCTGACGCTGCATGGCCTCAGGCAAGTCCTCGACTTGCGCCATGGGTACTCTATGTGTCAACCATACAAAGTTTGTGTGGATGCTTTGGAGCATCTGCTATGCATCCACACCCATGATATCATCTCCTCTTCCCCTCCGTCTATGATGAGGGAAGCCGTCAGGCCACTGTGGTCCAACATCTACACACACATGATAGGTTGTCACTATGTGTCGTCACGCAAAAACATGTCTTTTGAGTCTATATATCAAAAAACACAAAAAAATTATAATTCAAAAAACTTAAAAAGAGGGTTGGGATTCGTTACCAATGTCACCATATGCTGATCCTGGTGGTAGGGGCATATAGGATCTCCCCAAAAATCTATCCCTGCATAAGGGTAATCTTCGATGGCAATAACTTGTCACCGCCACCATGGGAAGAAATCAGCTGGGTAGGGGTTGGACACCCTACCTCCGCCCAGTCTGTGCATAGCATCTGCCCAACGTCATTGGGCCAGATCTCAAACCCCATGAGGAGGAACGTCAACTCTAGGGCTTAGCCCCAGAACACGCTCGAAGAAGAACGTGCTCAATATACTACCGAAACCGAAGTTTCGTACCCTGCCCATCTTGCAGTCATTGAGCTGCTGCTTCATGTTACTCAACAGTGCAGTACTCCAATCACAAGTTGTGGGTCTCATGCACTCCACTGCATAGAACATCAAGGGTCGCGAGGCCTGGTGGAGTGAGGCTAGCCCTGCTATCCTACCAAGTGCTAGTAGTATCACCTTTGGGCCTAGTACCTGGATGGAGTTTGTCGGGATCTGACTCCCAACCTTCACCGTTTCCGGAAAATAGTATACTGCAATATACTCATCAATAATGAGGCCACCTCTGGGCCCGCGAGAGCGTAGGTTCACAACCTCTCCTCGTCGGGACAATCCTGTAATGAAATATATGTCCTCCACCTCTATAGTGAGGGACATCCCATTGATATGGAAAGACTCTGAGTCAGGATCCCAATAGTCTACTAGCATTTGCAACAGTCTTGGTTTGGCCCTTAGGATGCCAAGACACCAAAACTTGTATAGCCCACATGCACGAAGAGATTGTTGAGCCATCAAATCACCACGTACAGCCTCTTCTACGTCTCCATGTTCCCTCTCCCTCCATTCTAGGACCATCCTGCACATTAAAAATAATTTTTGGTCATTATTTCACCTAAAAAATCATGTGCACGGCCGCATACGCGGGTTTAGGTGGTTTTTCTGTGTATAGCCAACCCTATATGCGGAAAAAACCCCTATTTCTGTGTGGGCCGAGAAGACTAATCTATATTGGCCTAAAAGTAAAAAATTGACCATGTAAGTTGATAAAATTTACATGAAAATAGAAGAGGAGGACATGAGGAGTTACCTGGAATAAGCGGTGTCGAATTTCACTGGATGAAGCTCCTGGAATTTGCATTTGAAGTTCTGAGCTCAAATGGGTAAAAAGTTTCAAAGGATATGTAATTTTTGAATTTTTCACTATTTATAATTTTTTTTTGAAAATTTTGAAATTTTTTACCCCCTTCCTATAGTTTTGGACCGTTTCTGACAATTTTGGATTGTTTTGGACAAATCTAATGATGTAGGAGACTATTTTGAGCGCTGTTTCGACTATTATTTTGACCCATTCATGCCAATTTTAGGTATTATGTCTAAACTGGCACATAGGTTAGATGTCATATCCGTTTGCATTTTGCATGACCTTATGACTGTTTCATGATAACCTTAGGTACGAACCCATTCTATCTTGTCACGAAACCTTCTTGCTGTTTTAGAAGTGATATGATGTGAATGGTAGAGCTTGACCATACATGGGTGCCCTAGTCAGCTCCTTTATTGCATTTAGTGCCCATGCCGACATTTTTTCTATTTAGGGTGTGGGTGTCCTTTGTATAGTATCGCCATGTCTTTGCGCAAGAGCATCATACTCCTCTTGATCTTTTTGCTGGCCTTCTTCCCCCAGGACTCCTTTATGTCAAGTTGTAATTGCATTATCATGAGTTTTGCCTGCCTCAATGAGCCTTATGCCAGCTTCACTGACTTTGATTATCAGCCATATAGCTCGAGCCTGTCTCATGTCTAGCCATGCAAAGCCATTTTATATATCTTTTGTAGCTTGATTCCCCATTTTTATCGAGAGGGGACCTTCCCCCGAGTGTCGTTATCCTACACATGTGTCCTTGCATTGAGCATAGGTATGTTCCGCTGCTTGGAACTAGTTTGTTTTCCCATTGACACTCGTCTCCTCCTAGTCTGTAACTATAAAGCACTTTTAATATTTTTCAAGCTTTTCAAAATATTTGAAAAATTCCAGAAAAAAAAAACCAAAAAGCCGGACAAGAAAAGATTTTATCTTTGGAAGCAGTCGAGTCGTGTCGCCTTCAAACAGAGCACTATTTATCACATCCGTTGGTTGGGTTAATAGTTTGACTTTAGGAGCTGTACTCATTTCTATGAGTTTATCTCCACCGATTGGTTAAGCTTCCAGTCCCTATGGAGCCTCTGTTGATGCCTCCTGTGTCGCAGAGATGTCCCAGTTTTGTATATCTAGTCTATGCTGCCTACATTCAGTCACCATTTGCCTTTATGCTCTTATTCGAAGGAAGTTGAATCCTGATTCAGCCATTCCTCAGTTATCTTGACTTTGCATGTCGGCCATTGTCAGTACTGATACTAGTTCATGCACTTTATGATCGAGTCCTTCCACATTATACAGCTTTGCTGAGTACCTCGTGTTGGATGATGGGGGATGCCTTAATGCCCTCCTTCTAGCGGATTTCATCCCATCGACTTCAGATCATTTATTATGGGATAGGAATCTAGAGTCATTTTGAGTGCCTTGAGACTTACAGTCATCAGTGGCAGGTTCTCTCACCATCGACAGTTTTTGGGAATACATCAATGTCCCCTGATCGATGGATTCTTTCAAGTGTTCGACCCCAACACCTTTATACAAACTTGTTACTTTGCACTCTAGTACCTTGATTCCCATTTCCATTATCGGTGGGTGATCTCGCATCTGTTAACTGTATACATCAATGATTGGTAATCAGATGATGGACTACTATGTTCGACCTCAACACCTCTATTCACATAGTAGGACATGTACTCATAGTGGATTGTGTAGAAGGCCTTCCAGATTGGTGGCATTTCATCTATGCTATCTCCTTGATCGTGTCGGTGTTCATGAGATTTCAGCTCTCATGACTTGATTCCAGTATATGTCAAATGTTTCTAGCCATTATGGAGATCTTGATCCATTATATATCTTTAGCCTTCATGGAGATCATGATCCTTTGTATATCTTCATCATGGAGATTTTGATCTATCTATATTATACGTGGCGATGACCACACATGTAATATTTTGTATCATGCCTATTCATGGCCATTGTACTCTTATGTATCTGGGACTGCTATATCTACTTGCAGTTATGTGCAGAGTTTGATCATTATATTGTACTATTGGATGGCTAGTTCTTCCACTTGGTTCTTCATTACTCCACTTCTAGGATGGACTTATAATGTATTTCGGCCATCGTATGACCCCTATGACCTCACACATTAGGGGGCATC
This sequence comes from Pseudotsuga menziesii, assembly GCA_001517045.1. Classification (NCBI taxonomy): domain Eukaryota; kingdom Viridiplantae; phylum Streptophyta; class Pinopsida; order Pinales; family Pinaceae; genus Pseudotsuga; species Pseudotsuga menziesii. The sequence goes on from LPNX010803425.1 coordinate 122,869, forward strand.
TATTACAGCTGATTTTACCACACATGGTGGATCACACCTTTATGGCCTTCCTTGTCCCTCTGCAGACTCTTTAGACCCCATGGACCATTTTTGTACCTTTGATGTTTCCAAGATCAAACCTTTGAATGGTGTATGGAAGAAACTCATGAATTGTTTCTTTGTGGGTCTGTGTGGAACAAGATTGAATCTTAGGAAATTTTTGGCATGATTGATTTCCATTATTTTAGATTGGGTTTGGCAAAGGAAGAATCGCCAAAAAGGATCAAGTCATTGATGAACGTTAGGTGGGCCTTGGCTCTGCTTGCAACCAATATGCCCTAGATGTTCCTCGACCTTGATTTGACTTGCATCAATTGACTAAGGCCTTGGTGGCTATGAGAAATAGTATTGAGGAGAGGGGGAATCCCTTGCGTAGCCCTCTGAGGAGTGGAATAAGGGTGAGGTCAAAGACATTTATGAGTAAGGCAAAGGATATAGCTGGAGTTAAATAAAGCCTTGGTCTAGGAGATGAAGGGCTAGGAGAAACCGACTTGGATGAGAATTATTCTAATGTAGTGCCAGACAATGTAGTCAAAATTTAAGAGTTTGTATTAAAAAGGCTACAGCCAAACTATACAACAGAGTAGTAAAAAAGTAGAGGTTGTTCTGGACACAGATGCCAGTATATCCAAAAAGAAAGAAGCTATCAAGAAAGGACTACTAGCTTTCTACGAGAAGTCCTTGAAATTATTGAAGGTATACAAACATTAAAATATACCTAACAAATAAACCGATTTAAGAAACATTACATAAATTTAATGAAAGAATTGATGATTGTGAGCTTCTCCTGGATTAGATACCTAACAAATTAACTTATTTAAGCAGCATTACATAAATTTAATGAAATAAGTGCTAATTGTGAGCTTCTCCTAGCTCTTCAATGACCTTGTGCATTCATTGGTGCTCTAATTCGATGACTTTGAATAGTTGAGAGACTGTTTCTTATTCCTTGGTGTCTACTGGGGTGGATTTTAGTGATGGCCAAGGGTTTAAACTTTAAAGTTGTTGAGTGTGTTCCTTTGTTGATACAGTTAATGGATGCTTTGAGTGTCAAGTACTCTGCCTCTAATTCCTTTATTTGTCTTCTTTGCTGTAGAACAATGTCCATGACTACTGAGTTCTGTGAACTAAAAAGTTTTTCACTGCTTGGACTATTTTGGAGAGGGAGAGTATAGAGGTTATGTTCTCATTTATATATTCTTCTTGTCTCTAGAGAATCCTATGAATATCATAAATTGATCTTTGACAGTTCCCACGACTCCTTGGGTAGTCCATGATTCTTGGGAATGCCAAGGTCTGTGCAATAAAAACAGAATGGTGCTCGGTGCACTGTTTACAGTATTGGAGAGGGAGGGTATAGAGGTTCTATTATCATTTATATATATTCTTCTTTTCTCCAGAGAGTCTTCTGAATATCATAAATTTCCATTTGACATTTCCCATTCTTAGGAAATGGCTAGGCCTGTGCAATAAAAACTAGAATGGTTCCCAGCGTACTGTTTACACAAAGTTAAAAACACTGAAAGAAGAGTGATTCCAACAAGGATTCCATGACCTCTAGATTGGATTCAGCCAAATTAATCTCTTCCTGTTACTGCTTACATTTAAGAGAAGGACAATGACTATAGACAGAAACAGATCCAGCTATTACACAGAACTATCACAATTTCCTCAAAGTCGATAGGTCCAACAAGCTGCCGAATATGACAATCAGGAAACTTCCCTTCCCAATACAGTAGCACACCCAAAAACCAAGATTCAAGTTTAAAAAACACCAAGTTCCCATATGTCCAGGAGGTTAGCCTTAGATCAGATCTTTTCTCCAATGCAGGACAAATGGGAAGGTAAATCGTATGGGTCTGAAATTTGAACAACTTAACGCCTTGAGACTAGGCTTGTTGAAGTTACCATTGTTGAGCTTTGTTTTTCCCTCAGGCTTCAGGAAATAATGGAATTGATTCAAAATGATGGTATAGAGATAGGTAAGGCATGTGTGGTGCCTTACCAGGTCCATCCTGACCTATAATTTCCCTTCGTTGCCAACTTGTTTCACCTCATTTGAGCTGCTATGTGATCAGCAGCATGGAGTGGGGGGTTAAAAACTTAAATGCAATTGATTAATATAGCTCATGAAATTAGCCTTACGAGATTGGGAGATATCCCATCTCACCATTTTTTTACAAATTCCTTCATTTAATTGGACTGCTAGGTGGGATTGAGCATTAACTTATCCATTTAGGCCTCAGATTATGTGGAAGCACTCAATGTATTTGAAATGAGAGACTTTGATTTTGATCTAAGAGATTATACAAGCTAGTGAATTTGTTGTTGAGATATGATGATTGTTCATAAGCTTCAAAATTGTTAATGAGTCCCCAATAACTAGGATAGATTGCACCCTCTTCAAGTCAATATTCTTCAGTCCTTGTAGAAAACCATAGGCGTCGGCTTGATTGTTAGATGCAATTCCAAGACCTCGGGCATAATTTATTTCCATTATGCCTTTAGGATTGATTACTTTTTGTAGCACCATAAAAAAAGGATGTGCTTCTTTTAGTCACGTGCCATTGTAATAATTCTTCCGTACTCAATTCGATATGATAGGATGGATTCTTGATTGGCTAGGGGTGGTAACGATTGTTTGGTATCCCTTGTTTTTCATTCTAGCTAGCCATCCAAATCTTCTATTCAACTGTGAGTGTCAGGGTCTTGTGATTTTTCATTCCCTAAGCCTGTAATGCTTCATTCAAGAGACTCTTGGCTTTGTTGCTGTGATTTTTGGACTGATTTTTTGGATATAAGATTAGAGGGAGGTTACAATGTCTCTACAAAGAGTCAAGAAGATTCCTCACTAGAGTCTTTCAATACATGAAGCAAATGTCTCTAGATCTTTTCTTGAAGAAAGTATGTTGCTTCAATAGATAGATCTTACAATATCACCCATGACAAACCTTGTTAAGTTGATCACTTCTTCCTTTCCCTCGATCTCTATGATATATGACCATAAGCAATGCCCAATGTCCCATACAACACTAATTTCCACATTGAGAGGACATGCACTTGTTCTATACCTGCAACTAGCAAATTGGTTCCCACCATGGTTTCAAGCAGGTTCCAATAATGACGAAGAGTGGCTACTTAAATTTTCATCCATGAATTCCCCTCGATAACGCTTTTTTATCTCGGATAGTTGTTTCTTTTGTTATGTTCAACATGGGTTTTATATAAGTATTACTTTTTATTACGTTTGTCTATCTCTTTAGCTATTTTGTGGTTTGAAGATTAATAATAGGAGTTGATTTTGCACTTCCACTATGTTCTTGCACTAGTTGTACCTCAGAACCCATTGAACTACTATTATGGTCATTCATTAGACATCAATGAAGTGAATTTATTTTTCTATAATATTCATTTATTAATGCATTAGCTAGTGCATCAGCAACATCTGCAAATTTTGCCTCACTATCCCTTTTTGGAAAAAAGAAATATCTTGGTCTGGTAATAGGACAAATCTAGTTCAGATAATGGATACAATAAACATCTGTTGATCCATTAACCTGTAATATTTGTCCATGAAAACTAGCAGCTCATCTTGATTTTTCAACATACTACTATCCTGAACTATCGTCTTGAGAAAGTTATCTACCTGGTGATTCCTAAAAATATTTTCAACCTCAGACACAAAATATAGAATTGGTTGTTTATATTTCAAAATTTCCATATTCTGTAAAGTCCTACAGATACAAGCTCCACACTTGTCATTATGTTTTAGATGTACCATACAATATATAGCACACATGAAATTGTATAAATTTCATAATAGGTGGATTTCCCAAATATAAACTTCCAAGAGTAATGCTGGCAATGGACTATCATCTAGCATAACAAACTTCCATGCCATATAATGGTCCTATGACAGTTTAGGACATTTGCCTTCTCATGGACCCATTATAGAACTGGTTGTTTATATTTCAACATTTCTAAATTCAGGAAAGTATAACAGATACATGCTCCCTGCTAGTCATTGTGTTCATGATGTGCCATAAAACCATAGATTTAAGAATCGGCCAAACCAGTTTCAGAATGGGTCGATCCACCGGATTGATAAGGAACTAAATCAAATCGATCTGCAAATCGGTTCAGTACTAAACTGGTCTAATGAACTGAGTTATGTAAAACATCGACTGGTTTGTCAGACAGTTTGCGTGGGTGCCAGTAGACTCAAGAAAACAACGCAATTACATTTTTTGATTGGTTTTGTGCCTAACCTAACCCAACTCTAGGTGTAAACCTATATAATGACTACCCACCAATCTTTATTTCCTACACCATTCATCTTATGAATTATTGTTGGTGAACTGGAGTCTAGAGAGCTGCGTGAAGTCTTGAACAAATGTGACTGTGTTAAAGTCTGAATAGTGAACTGAGGTCATGGAATCCATGATTGTGTTGAAACTTGAAACTTGATAGTTGAAGTGTTGAACAATGAGTTGTTCCAGTGCAGTCACTGTAGTGTGGGAGAGTGGCAGATTGTGACTTGTGAAAGAGCCTATAGGCCCTAAATTATGTATTTTGTTCCAGTCTCAATCTTCTAGATATGTATTGCACAATACACTTTGAGCTATTTTGATATAATGCCTTTTATATGGTATATACATGAGTAGACTTTGGATATTTTGTCTCTAATGCTTTGGATGCTTTGGAATCATGGGTAATAATCTTGAAAATGTTGTTTTTCTTTAAAATTTAAACATTTTATGTATTTTTTAGTAAATCGATTTATTAAATTCAAATCGGTCGATTTATGACCGATTCATTATGGATTTCCATTCCAATTCCAAGTTGACCCTCAACCAATTCCAATTTTTAAAACTATGCATACAACATACATCACACATGGAACTCTGTACATTTTATGAGCTTGTGGCCTTTCCCAAATTCAAACATCCCAGCATGTTGTGAAATAACTATCATCTAGCTGATTAGACTTCAATATTATCTAATGGTCCTACAACAGTTCAAGGCATTAGCCTTCTCATGAAACCATCTCATTAACTGCATTTTTCACATCATATAGAACCATGTCATGAGATACACACTATACGAATTTAACTACAGGGAAGTGCTTTTTATTGTGAGAGAAACTGTTGTCACAAAAAACAAGGAAACCAACTCCTTCCTCTTATTTGTCCTTCAACTTATTCAAAAGGCCATCCTAGGGATACACATGCTTCCTTATCCTCATAAAATTCAAATAGCATGGCTTCATCACATACTACAACCATAAATTTTATAAATACCAATCTCTTCCATCTAAACTAGAGCAAGAAAGTTTGCTTTGTAGAGAAACTGATGGTGATTAATCATTTCATAAAATACCAATTAGGTGTCCTACTGAAGTGTGACATGCTGAAAAAACAACTAAGGGTGATGGAATAATCCACCAACTTCGGCATAGTTCCAGTTCTAAAGGTCTTTTGACAAAGTAGACTTTTTGGGAACTTACTAAATCTGGTTGCAAACATTTACAAGTGCCTTTAATTTTCTCAGGGTTTAGACATATTCATTGGTCAAGTAACTTAGTTAAATGATTTCAACCATTGGATGATGGAGTAATCTGCTAAAGGTTGAAGAGTTCCAATTCTAAATGGTTTTCAACAAAGTAAACTTATTTTAAGCATACTAAATCTAATTGGGAATCAAGATTAACAAATACCATTAATTTCACAAGATTTAGACATACTCACTGGTCAAATAGATTAATTAAATTGATGGACTACGTGCTTATTAGGAATCCACATTCTCATTGTGGCTCATGAGTCCTTCACTTGCCACTTTTGAAAACTCAACATTAAAGTTCAAGTGGCCTAGGCCATGGTCCAAATAGCCCCCTCTTAAGAAAATCTAACCTGATCTTGGGAAAAATGGCGTATGGTGAAAGCCTATTTAGCTCACCTATGTATGCCCTGAAGAGAAGTACAACCCTTTCCCATACATTTGTTAGCTCATTAAAGAATATTTCGTAAATACGTTTCTAACACAAATCTGTCACTTCTTAGAACCAAACTAACTTCCCCTATTTCTGTCCTTATCATTTTCCCCTTCTTTTCAACAATCTTATATATATATATATATATATATATATATATATATATATATATGGTGATGAAAAATGTCATCTACAGAAACCCTAGGGATAGAAGCAGAGGATGTTCAACTAGTGGACTATAGCAAGGGTCCCTTGGAGAAACAAAATTTGTTTGAATATAGGGGGTCTAATTGCTCTAGGGAGGTCCCTGTTCATGAGCCAAGGGTTTATTCCCATCTTCGTCAAAGGGTTATTTTAATATTTTGCACAAAACAAAATTTTGGATAAGAGATACAAAGTGACTCCCCACGTCAGATTTGCATAGAAACCCTGAGAATTTTGGAGCGGGAGTCAGTCCAGAGGTAGATTTTTGCATTGAATCAATTCAAATGCTAAATCCTGATTGACGCAGCCATGATCAACATTGAATACTGTAATGGGGAAATAACAATTCCATGACAAATGATGGTCTACTATTTGTTAATGGCACACTTGAATAGGCAAAGATGTTTTGTGAAGTTTTACATATTTACTGCACAACATCAAGTATGAGATCAACTTGGAGAAATCTTCTATCAGTTTTAGCTGCATGAGTGAGGACATGTCTAAAAGGTTGATCCATCTATTCCAATTTAGATCTATGGATCCTGCAGGAAGGTCTAAAATACATAAATTTATATTAAAACCAAATGGTTATGGTATAAAATATTAGGGATGGTTGGCAAAAAAAATAGAAAGAATAATCCACTTATGGTTTCATGGATGGTTGTCCAGGGGATGGAAGTTGATACTTGTCAAATCTGATTTAGAAGTAATCCCATTGTGTTGGTTCTTCCTGGCCCATGTTATTCAAGGTGGTTTGGAAAACATTAGAAAGATTTGTTCTGATTTTCTTTGGAGAGGGAAATCTGACAATATTAGTTTCCATTAGCAAGATGGCAACTGATCTCAAAACCAAAGAATGAGGGTGGTTGGGATCAGAAGCAGTTATTCACTTTTGGTCACATGCACCGACAACTAAACAAATTTAGAACTTGATATCCAAGGAGCATCTATGGAAGAGAATTTAGGTTCAGAAGTACTTGGAACCTAAAATTCCTAGATTGGATCCACAACCCTGTCGAGATTCACAAAAATGCTTCAAATAATTGGAAAGCCCTGAGCATTGGCCTTTCCAATCATTGGCACTCACTTGCTTTGGCAGGTCTAGGATGGGTCGCATGTGAAGGCAGGTTTGGATGCAGTAATGGGATGGAACAACAATATATTCTCCCATAAGCAATAGTTCACTACATGTATCAACAAGGTATATATACTTTGAATCAACTGGCAGATGAAGGTCAGTTCAAAATATGGCATCAAGGGTGGTTAAGTGCTGAACAATTTAGGTCTAGAGGAAATGTATGTTGACATCTGGTCTAGTAGTTTATCACTGAGCTAAATCAAGGTCATATTAGATTGCATGAAGAGTCTGATAAACAATTATAGAATAAGCCTAATGACAGTCAATACTCTCTTAATCTGGGTTATTAGGTAATAGGTGATGATGGCCATAGAGGATCAAGCTGCGGTCTAATGGTGATCACTAATCTGGAAGATTTGAGCCCATAAAGAACTTAAGGTATTAATGTGGCTCAATATTATGCAAAAGGTTCCAACATGGGATTATTTGCAAGAGAAACAAAAATATCACGCAAGTCTATACTATTTGTGAAAAATGGAGAGCAAAGATGTTACTCATCTATTTACTTCTTGTTGCTATTCTGTTCAATGTTATAAGGATGTCTGCAACTGGATTGACACAACAATGCCCCAATCTAAGGCATTTCAAGCTGTTCACTATATCTCAATTTGGAGCATTTGGCCGATGCACAACTTTAGTCAATTTGAAGGAAGACTTCCTTCCCCTTTTCAGGTATCATCCCATATTATTGTTACTCCCTAGTTCTATTATTCACAAGGAAATCCAGCTAAGCCAAAGATAATTGGGAAGTTGAATGTGGACAAGAAATTTAATTGGGCCTTTTTCGATGGAGCATGAAAAAGGGATGATAATATGTCATATTGGAGGCATCCTCTTCCTAGAGAAACAACACTACTTTCATTTAATTGCTAATGCAGGTCAGGGTACTAAAAACTAAGTTGAGCTTCTTGCACCCCGAGCTTTGTTTAGACTAGCCCATCATCTGAAAATTACAGATCTTCAGGTATTCAGGGATTCTTTAGTCATCAAGTGGATGACCAATGATCAAAACATCAATGAAATCTCTCACCTGACACTTGCAGAAGATGTCAAAGCTATATCTTTGCAGTTCACAAAATATCTTACCTACACATATGTAGGGAAATTGACCACAACTGCAGACAAACTCTCTGGTGAGGGGCTAGATCAGGATCCTGGAATAATTCACATTCAAGAAGTTGTGGAGCATTCCATAGGGATGATAATATGTCATATTGGAGGAATCCTCTTCCTCCAAAAACAACACTATTTTCATTTAATTGCTAATGCAGGTCAGGGTTTTAAAAACTAAGCTGATCTTCTTGCACCCCGAGCTCTATTTAGACTAGCCCATCATCTGAAAATTACAGATATTCAGGTATTCAGGGATTCTTTAGTTATCAATTGGATGACCAATGATCAAAACATCAATGACATCTCTCACCTGACACTTGCAAAACATGTCAAAGCTACATCTCTACAGTTCACAAAAATATCTTACCTACACATATGTAGGGAAATTGACCACAACTGCAGACAAACTCTCTGGTGAGGGGCTGGATCGGGAGCCTGGAATACTTCATATTCAAGAAGTTGTGGAGGGTACCTATACAATCCACACTTTGGACATGTAATAACATATCACATCTTATTTCTTGCTAAATCGATGATGATGGTTTTCTGTAGTGAACAACCAGATACTGAAGGTTTTTTTTTAAATCTTGGAAGACTCTATATTCACTATTGCTATGTTTAAGGAACAAACCAAACATTTTAGTACCACTGTGTCCTTAATTTTTGTTGGATGTTCTACGACTTGTGAATAAGTGTTGAGGATAATCATATGATCACCTTACATGTAATTTTGTTATTTTACTTTTGTCTTGGGCATATTTCGTAACCTGGACATTATGTTACAGTGAAATATGCACCTAAAGAATGTAATTTTCTTTCTACTTTAAAGAAAAAGAAAAATACAGTTATTTTTCTTTGGAAGATAT
>LPNX010803441.1:9722-19788 GCA_001517045.1 Pseudotsuga menziesii
TACCTCAGCAAAAACAACGACATTTTTAGTGCAAATACTTACTCGATTCTCTGCGCACCATTTGGGTAATCATTTGCTTCGTGGGTTTTTTAATGGCATTACCATTTCTCTTCAGGGGGGGCACGGGCATGGCGTGTAGGAGTTTTCATTCTTGTATGCCTTTTAGATGTGGAGGTTGGTTGTGTTGGGGAGAGGAATACCCCATGAAGAAGCTTTTGCTGCGTGTTTTCTTACCTCTACTGAAAAATTGCTCCATGCGTTATTGATCTCTAATGAAGAATGGATTCTTGTGTTTTCATTTATGCTAAATAATTGCTTCTTTCTTTCTGATTCCATATTGGAGTAGATATTTGTATCTAAATTTTTCTTATTTATGATTGCCGGTATGGATTGATCTGTCATTCTTGGCAAGATCTAGTTGCAACGATTGAAGGTGTGGCCAGGAGAGCCTCACCTCTCAATGGAGAAACCTAAAAGAACACTCAGAACCAAAACAATATTTAGAAAACCTTAAACCATGTAAGACACTAGAGTGGCACAATAAAAGTTGAATGCTTCATTAGGAGGCCAGATGCCTTTTTATAACAATTACAAAGGGACCTCATTGATGAGTCCAAAACGAGAACAATAAATGCTGCTCATTATTTATACTAATATCTAATATATATACTTAATACATTGTCGAATACATAATGGGGAGTGTGGGCCTCCCATATATCCCATTCCTCCCGATTTAAGTGGAAATCATCCCTACTTTCCTGCCTCCCGATTTAAGTTGGAAGCCATGCTTGCAAAGAGGAGATGCCAAAGGTTGAAGAGGTGCTGAGATTTGTTTCAATTTGATGAAGATCTGGACGGTGTGTAGATGGTATAAGATGCAAGCAGGTGGGGGATACCCATGATGCTACTCTTGTCATCTTTATTGTAAATAAACTAGAGGGAGAGATCTATATGTTTTTAGATGTGTGAACCTCTTCTCTTGCAAGATGGGAGCAGGTGGGGATTCGCATATCATTGTTTTTCATCATCTTGCTGTGAATAAACTAGAGGGAGAGATCTATATGTTTTTAGATGTGTGAACCTCTTCTCTTGCAAGATGGGAGCAGGTGGGGATTCGCATATCATTGTTTTTCATCATCTTGCTGTGAATAAACTAGAGGGAGAGATCTATATTGATTTAGATCTATGAACCTGCTATCTTGGTGGTGGATATATATGCACCCTTGGGGCTAGGAGACATGTGTATCCACTCACAAATGAATTGATACTGAAACCCTCACAAGGGTATGATTTGGATTGATACAAAAATATTTTAGCTACCTCGCACTCCATGAAGGTCTTCTCTGCAAATAAAATTTTGTAGAGTACTGCTGGAGGATTGTGCAAATAAAAAAAATGGAACAAAACTGTGCAAAGTGTTGTAGAGTACTACAAAAATTGAATTGAAAGAGAACCCACTGAAAATAGAACTAGTACTACTGCAAAGTAAATCTGGACAAAAAATGCGAGATCACTGCTGGGCTTGGACTAAGGGGAATGGATCCCTATGGAAAGGTTGTGGAATCTCATGCCATGTTGAATATGGCTTGCTCGAGAATGCAAAATGAACTTCTGTCAATTTTCGAATATGCCATGTTGAAGATGGCTTTTTTAGAGAGTGCTTCTCGCTGGTGATCGATAGTTGTTGCTACTATGGGGCTAAGCATTTCTAACTGATGTGGAGGCACACAGAACCCAACATGTCTTGGAAAATTGTCCTTGAAGAGCCATGAGGTACTGTTGTAAAATACTAATAGGAATGATGGATGGTTGCATTCAAAAGAAGGAAAGGTTGGTGTACAAACATGATTTTGTTGTACAAAGCGATGTAATTAATAGTCCTACAAATTTTAGTAGAAAAACCCATGAGGATGTTATAGAAAGAAATAGAAGTCTGAGAACACCACATTGAACTTGCATATCAGTGTCTCCAAGCTCATATAGAGAAGGTTCCAGATGATGCCACAAGTGGATAAACATATTATGTTCAGCTTGTAAATATTTGGTGATTGTGTCATTGAAGTCAACCTCAACAGGTGAGGATCTGGAAATTTTAATCTGATCAACTGGAGAACTATGAACTGAGGAGACAACTAATTTTTTAACATTTTTTCCTGTAAACAAGCTATATGTAGAGTCGGTATGAATTATTTCCATCACTGATCCAATGAAATTTGGAACTGGTACCTTGTCTAAAGATCGAGGATACAAATCAAGTCGATAATATGTATTTGACATCAGTAATTTTGGATAGTAAGACTGAAACTGACTGTTTAGTGATGAGTTGTCATACATGTCCAATTTCTTGAAAAAATCCATGGTGTAAATAGTAAAATGATCCAATACAAATACACCAACATCAGAATCAAGGTGATGAGAATAGGAGTTTTCATCCTTCAAATTGCTCCCAATTGCCAACACACCAGGAGAGTAAAGCTATGAATATAGTGTTAGATCTTGGCAAGTATCAGCAACTCCTTATATCTGCATTTCTCTAACATTTGTTCAATTGTATCAGCTAGATCATCGATCCGAATCTCTTCAGAATCCTGAAATTTGAGAAAATGGTCACCCCCATGTCCTGTCATATAAAGAATAATGTGACTACCTTCATCACTCAAGAGGCACTTTGAATAAGGAACAACATGATGATGTCACCCAGTCAAAACATGCAAGAATTTTTCAACAGTCACCTCATATCCTCTGTAATCTACCTCAACATTATCGCAATATAGATTAAGTTGATGGTTCTCATTTTTGAACACTTGAGAAGGATAGCTATTTCTAGATTTGCATGCCATATCATCTCCCATCGTGAGTATTATAGTGTTATTAGGTATCCCTATCCTTTTTATAGTCTGATATAGGGACAATGTGCTAGCCATGTGCCAATAATTGAACCTGAATTGAGATGTGCATAGCAAAACTACCAATTTGTTAGTGTGCATCATTCCCATGGGCCCAAAGGCTGAGGAATATCTATAGACTGTCAAAATTAACTACTATGATACAAACAAGAGGGATAACCTCATTTTCATATTTCCTCAAGTTGTCATTGCCAATGACTAAATTTCTGCTGATAGAAGAAATGTGATTGAGATTAGTGTGAGTCAACTTGCCATTCCAAACTCCTATGAACTTTAGCTGATAAAAGATAGTGATAAAATTACCTTTGATAATAAATGCACTTCACATGATGCATAAGGTATGCCTTATGGTGGAGTTGTTTGTGTAGATGAAGTGGATTTAGGGTTTTCGCAGTAGAGTAGAAGGATAAAATGCAATGCCTACATTGTGGAGACCGAGTCTATTGAGGAGAGAGAGAAAATGGAAGATCTTGTTAGATCCCTGAGTCAAGTATGTACAGTGCTAGGAACTCAATGGGGTGATGAAGGAAAGGGAAATATTGTTGACATTTTAACACAACGCTATGATATTATGGTGCATTGTCAGGGAGGGGCAAATGCTGGTCACACAGTATACAACAACGAGGAAAATAATTTTGTACTGGATTTCTCAACTGAACTAAGGAACATAAATATGAGGATTGCAAAGAAGACCATGAAAATGGAATACAGAATGGAATATCATATGGAGAAATTTAGTTATTCAGTGGAGATTTTCTTTAGCACCTTCAAATCAAAATATGGATGGTATTCCACTTAAATGACATCTGCTGCAACTTCCTGAGTGTTACAAATACTGACAACTTCCCACACAAATAAAGGTATCATTTCTTTACACTCACGACCCCCTTTAAGATTAAATGACCATTTCCCCTTTTCAACATGAGTTGGATGGAATGGGAAATGAGGGGATTGGGAAAACAAATAATTTGACAAGGCTGTTGATGTACCTTGGTGACCCAATCAGCAAACTAATTTGCACTTTGCACAGTTGCAGAGAGAAATGCGAATCCAAAATTTTTCACATGCTTCACAAAGTCTTCACGGGATTAGGGTTTTCACTAAAGGGAGTCTTCAACTCTCACACACCAAAAAATGAACAATGCTGCTGCTTCATATGGGGGATGAGCGGCAGGAGGAGGCCGTGTTCATCAAGGAGAGGGGTAAGACTCTTGCGGGTGAGTGTGTTGGAGGGTAGGCGCAACAGAGATGGAGGATATGCAATAATGGACAAGCATATGGGGTGGAAAGGTATTCGTAGCGATGATGGAGGCGTAGATGATGGAGAGAAAATGATGGAGACAAGATGATGGAGACAAGATGGAAAATGGTGGAGGCGGAAATGATGGAGGGCATGTTAGTAGAAGCATGCCTAAAAGCAATAAAAAAGTGGAGAAAATCTTGGCAGTGTGTTGGAAGGAGGGAATGCGTGGAGCGATGAAAATGGTCTGCAGAAAATGGGGATTAGAGGACAGTAAATTCTTTAGCTATGAATGGTTTGCAAAATTAGCATTAGGGCCATATCATAGCCACGGGGAGGGGTGCGATGGAAAATTGGAAGAAAAAACTAGAAGCAGAAAAAAAATAAACAGAGAGCTATAGGAAATAGGTTTTAAGAAAAATGAGCATTCGATACCGAAAGCAAGAAAAATAAATTAATTAAAATCTAGGTCTAGGAGCGAACTACTATGATTCCAATTGATTTGCTGTTCACGGTGAGATCTAGTAGCAAAGATTGAAGGTGAGGCTAGGAGAGCCTCACCTCTCAATGGAGAAACCTAAAAGAACACTCAGAACCAAAACAATATTCATAAAACCTTAAAACATGTAAGACACTCGAGTGGCACAAGAAAATTTGAATGCTTCATTAGGAGGCTGGATGCATTTTCATAACAATTACAAAGGGACCTCATTAATGAGGCCAAAACAAGCACAATAAATGCTACTCATTATTTATACTAATATCTAATATATCTTCTTAATACATTACCATATACATGATGGGGAGCGTGGGCCTCCCATACATCCCATGGATACACTTGATATGCTTATTGTTGATACAATGTGCAATACGTTTGGTGTTTTGGCCTGCCTTGTCTAGATGCATTCTTGGGGAATTTTGGTTTCTGTCTACATGTTTGATTTAAAGAGGGTCATGCATGCATTTTGATTCATGCCTATCCTAAACACATTGCATACCTACAGGAAGAGACTTGTGATGCATCTCCAAATTTTGGGGCCATGTCATAACGTCTACACTTTAGGAGAATTCAATCTTTGATCGATGGTTTTTTCCCATTGGGAATCTATTATATATGTGACTCACTCTCGATAGGGGGATTTTGGTTTGAGTTTCTGGATGTGAAGGGAGATTGGATGCATTGGAATTATGCCTTTTGTGAATGTGTTCCCAATTTGTATGTGGTATTGTATTTTCGTTTATGTCTATGTTGTTGATGTATTTGTAACTTCGGAATGTATTCATCCGTATATCTTATGTATTGTATCCCAATGTTTATTTCGCAATGTGTCTATAATGTAATTGAGTCATGTCATGCCCCCATGTTCCGATTAGGAAGTTTCTATAATGTAAACAAGTCATGTCAATTCATTGTGGGTAACCCTCCTATTGGTCAAGGGTTAAAGTCCCCGCAATTGTGGGGCCCTAGGGTTACTAGACTATCCTAGTGAAGTTGAGCCTAGGTGAGTCATTTTAAGTTAGGGAAATAGTCCCCACCATCTAAGTCAAGGTTAACCCTCCTTGTTGAGCAGAGGGAAAATTCCCCACAAGTTGTGGGGCACTAGGGTTATTAGACACTCCTAGAGATGTCAGCTCTAGTAAGTAATTGTTAAGTGAGGGTGACATGTTGGAGTGGGTTTCAAGTGAATGAAAGAATATAAATAGAGAGTGAGGCTCTTTATTTATCACACACACATTCACTCATTGGGGTGCATGAGTGAGAGAGGAGAAGCTCTCTCATTGTGAGAGAGAGAGAGATAGAAGCTGTGGAGATCATCTTTATGTTTTCATGTTTTACTACTACCATTGGTGCTCATTCTATCTATGAGTAAGTTGCGGGGTTTTCTCCTTTATGGTTTCTTCGAGGAAAATTCTTTGTGTCTCTTGTATCTTGTGTTTATTTCTGTGCATGTTATTATCTCATTTAAATATCCTAAGATAATGCTAGGATTGAATGATAAAAATTGAACATGGTATCAGAGCTAACCTGAGAAGAAGACTTTGTGCAGCTACAAAAGCTATGGATTCTTATTTTTAGGGTCTCTCTCAACAATCCATCAGCAAAAGTATGCTAGGATGACTCTCCATTGAAGGGCACATCTTTCTGTCGAAGCGGAATTCAATTCTGAGCATTTTCAGTTTTTGGTGCAGAAATTAGGGCTTTCTACAGAAGAGGAATTATTGAGTGAGCCAGGCATAGGATTTATATCCTCATGAAAATCAAAGTTGAGAGACCTGTTTTAAGATTTTCGATCGGGTGAAACTCCAGGAAAGTCAAAACCAAGTTTGACCCCGAGCTAGAAAAAACCCTGAATACTAAAACTGCCAAGTTTTGGTACATTTGGTATATCCCAATATTGGCGAAGTCTCAGGAGCTGAAAATTGCAGAGGAAAAATATAAAATCTTGATTTACACTATTTCCGAAATTCCACCTTGGCTTCACTACATTATAGGAGATATGATCCCTCCAAGTTAGGGTTCCAGTCTCTTCCGGGATTTATCCCTAAAGAGGACACTTGGGGAGAATTTCTATATCTTGGGCTACAAAGGTCCAAATGAAATTTATAAAG
This sequence comes from Pseudotsuga menziesii, assembly GCA_001517045.1. Lineage (NCBI taxonomy): Eukaryota > Viridiplantae > Streptophyta > Pinopsida > Pinales > Pinaceae > Pseudotsuga > Pseudotsuga menziesii. The sequence continues at coordinate 16,479 of LPNX010803441.1, forward strand.
ATGTTCTAGAAATGGAATGGACTATAATTTCTTGTGGTCCAATATTAAAACTCAGAAGATGAACAAGTGACACATGGAAGTCTGTACAACTTCGTTGTTCTGAATTCATTCATGTGAGGAATGTGTGCCAAAAGGATCATGAATTCATTCATGTGAGGAATGTGTGACAAAAGGAAGTGATTGACTTTAGCAGACTCTGGGAAGAAGAAGAAGCTCGAATCATAAGAAGAGAAGAGAATATGGGAGAAACTAAAGATCAAGATCTCACCATCCAACGAAGATCCCTGAAGCGATGAGGAATATGAAGGAATCAACTCCTGAAAAAACTCTTATCCAACTTATCATTTGGATAATAAATGATTCTATTATGAATGAAGAAGACGATGAAGCTAAAGGATCAAGAAGGATTCTACCCATGAAACAAATAAAAATAAGTATTCAATTGTCATTTCATGATATTGTTTTGTTATGCATTTGTTTATATTCAATTGATGTATTATGCATCATAGGATGTTTTCATTAATGGTAGTATACTACTAATATGAATGTGATGGGTAAGTAGCTCATGGTGCTATACAACTCTCCATTGCTACTTATCTATAATGAAACCTCTTTTCTGACATATTGATTTAGTACACAATCTCAATGTTGTCCTTGTAAACATGGAAGGCATCTAGAAAGTTTCAGTGTGATATGGATGAATGTTGTATTGGATAAAGTAGTTGCATGATCATATATTTATGCATAAGAACTTTCCAGTATGAATATGCCTTATGAAATGTCTCTAACCATACAAATGCATTTGACTTGTACGAAATATCACGTACATAATCACCTACAAGCAAAGAAGGACAAGACTTGTTCCAAAGATTAAGTGGCGACATCTCAAGATGAAGAATAAATATGATGAATGCAGCAACATAAGTAATAAAGAACCTTCCAGCTATGAAGAAGTAACCAAGAAGAAATGGAAGACCAGTTCAAGACGAATGATGTCTAGGATACAGTATCGAGACCTGAAGAGAAGTTCATAGTTCCATCATGCAGTAGATGGAAACATCCTGGGATAACACATAGATAATGAGCTTGATAAATATCTGAACCTATGCTACAAGGTCGATAGAGGATGAAAAGCTCACAGATGGGTGTGAGAAGAAATTTTGAAAAAGTTCAAGATAGAGGATCTTGGTATCCAGTGATCCTAGATGGATACATAGAATATTAGTAGTAGAGGAAGCTACTTGTCACTCCAGTACAAGATGTTTCAGTGCATAGAGTACAAAAGACAGAGGGAGAATGATGCTCTGCTTCAAAACGAGTGACTGCAAAATATCCTGAGGTTCGACATGGTATGATAGGATGGATAGATTACTGATGGCTCTAGGATTTACTAAGACTAAAGTGGACTCCAACCTTTGCTTCAATATTGAAGGCAGAAGACCAGTGATGTTGATGTTATGTGTTGATGCACTACATTCTAGGCATGGAGGTGTGGAAAAGGGAAGTATGGAGTAGAGATCGTCAAGAGGTTCAGGATGATGGAATGCAAGGCCATGACCACACCTATGGCATCAAAGCTTAAGATATTGAGTGCCGCTTCATCAGAGACGGTTGATGCCACGATATATCGTCAAATGATTTATTCCTTGATGTACCTGATGGATACGACACCAGATATTTGGTTTGTTATGAACACATTGAGACAAGTTCACCTAATGGTCGCAAAGCATGTAGTGAGGTACCTAAAGGGTATAGTTGATTATAGGCTCAAGTATGAGGTGAATCAAAAGATTATGTGGATTTATATTGGGAAAGAAGTGCCATTAATAGGAAGAGCACTTCGAGGTGCTACTTGAGCGTCCATGATGAATGTTCAAGGTGATTTCTTATATAAATAAGAATGGATCATTTTCTAACAAAAAAGGCAATATAAAACTACCCAAGTTTTAATTAGTGATTATACACCACCTCTTTATACATAGATACAACATAGTATTTAGTGGAATACTGCATTGTATAATATATAGTTATTACATTTGAAAATACCAAGAGAAAAGGGAGCCACCATCACATCTCCCTTGAACACTTATTGGCTTGTTCAATGGTTGCAATATTCGTTTCATCCTCAACCTTCATCTACCTTTTTTTGACCCAGTTAGAAGGATGGAACAAGGAGGGATGTCTATCGCTAATGGATGTATAATCCCATGCCCTCATGGATATTTGAAATTTGTCAACCGATTGAATTGCATTAGCTCGTCTATGTTTGTTCCTAGTCCAAGACATGGGAAAGTATGATACATTAAATAGTTCTCAAGATGCGAACTCAATATATTCCCAAATTGAAATTACCAAAGAGAGGCCCTAGAAAGGAGTTCCATCCTTTGAAATCCCCAAGTCTGAATTAAAAAATATCTATTTAGAATGTGAAATAGACCATCGAGACATATGGTCTCCAATTATACAAACTATACTATTTCCCAAGGTCAATTAGTAACTAGCATCACTTCTTGATCACCTGATTCTTTCCTTCTTGATGGAATTTATTGTTAATGTCGTTATGTGTGTTGTTAATTTCACTATGCGTCAAGTGATGAGGACAAAGTTATAACTATCCCGTAATGTCGCCTCCTACATCAGGATGGTGAACCATCCAGTACTTGCACTTTGAGATCTACAACAACCATTTTAAATAGAAACTAATGCTAGTGGTTATGCAATGGGGGCAATATTAATGCAACATAAAAAACCAATATGATATCCTTTTGAAACATTCTCTACAAAAATAATCAACTATCCAACGTATGAAAAATAGTAGTATGCATTAGTACAAAGTGTTAAAAAGTGGAAACATTACCTAATGGGTAAAGAAATAATCATACATATTGATTATCAACCACTGGAATATGTACAATCATAAACTAAGCTACAACAATCAAGGAATTTCAGATGGATGGGTCTTCTAAAACAATTTCATTTAATTATTAAGTATAAGAAATAAATCCTAAACAAATTTGTAGATATGATATCTAGACCTCCAAAAATTGCTTTTATTGTCATTCAACAAAGTCCGTTAGTTCATGCAAGTTATGTTGAACGATATACTAAAGATGAATACTTTAAAGAAAAGTTATGAATCACTAAGGCATGGCTATCAAAATGAATAATTGAACTATCATATCAATTGCAAGTTGTTGTATCATATTGGTAGAATCTATATTCGACAAAGTGAAAGAGTGCATGTTATAAAAGAAGCTAGAACTTCTCTCATTTCATGACATTTTGGAGTAGGTAAAACAGTATCACAATT
>LPNX010803441.1:20156-40265 GCA_001517045.1 Pseudotsuga menziesii
TAGAGATGAATAAAAGAACAACATTTCATCCACAAATCTACGGTCAAACAAAAGTGGTCAATCGAAATGTGGTACATATTCTTCGAGGGTATTGTGGTAAGCATCCTAAACTTTGGGATGAATAGCTGCATTATGTACAACATGCCTACAACAAAGTTATACACTCTTCTACTCAGAAGTGTCCATTCGAGACATGTTTTGGGTACTTGGAAAAGTCTCCTATAGAATTTTTTTTTGGGAAAGATACGGTGGAGTGTACAAAAAAGGACACATATAAAGCTTGAAAGTTTATTTAGTAGATCTAGTTAATTCATTAAGCAGTGCACAAATAGTTAGCATCAAGTCATGCCAAATACAAATAATGACATGATAAGCATCGTATAGATAGTCATTTCGATATTGGTGATCGAGTATGGATTCATGTTAGTAAATATAGACTCCAAGGTGAATGTACAAATTTGAAACTGATCAAATATGGACCCTTTATAATTTTGGACAAAGTCGATAATAATTATTTTGGTTGGAATTTCCTCCCTATATGAAAATGTATTTAGTTTTTAATGTTGAAAACTTGAAATTGTATGAGATGCCTATGATTATAGAACAATATGTACAGGTTCAAGAACCTTATGTGGATGAGTTTTCTCATCAGTATCTCAATGAACTTTAGGAATATATAATACTAGACACAGAAGGGCATATCTTCAAGAAGAGGAGACATCGAGTTTCTTCATGTAGGGATAAAAGGAATGCATCCAAGTAAATAAATGTGGTTAGATACTGAAAGAGTGAGGGAGATATAGACTCACTTATTTTCTGAATGATTTCATGCTTTTGGTGTCCCGAAAGCTTCACGCTGGGAAGGTTTGATCCAAGAGTATCATCTCAAGGTTGATCAAAGTTAAAATCTTCAAACAAATAAATAAATATTACCATGGTAAATACATCATTGAAATCTTTCTAGATGAAGAAGTTGTGAGGAGTTGAAGTTTTGATAGGAATGGTGAAAAATTGTGAAAAAGGAAAAAAATGGTTATGCTAAAATTGGTTGGATTCTATCGAATTTGAACCCAACACCTCCCTATAGCCCAAGACCTCACCAGGTTGCACTAACCAAGTTTCCCACTGATGGTCCTTGATAGGGTTATGGGAAAAAATAAATAAAAATTTGAGTTTTTGTTTTCTGGAAAAAATGGGGAGGGGTCAATGGATTATCCGTTCACCCCATGTCGACACAAAGGCCTCCATTTAAATTGTATTATAGCAGAAAATTATAACCATGTATTAAACCATATGGTGGAAATTTATCCATATCCAATTCAAACCATATATTGAAAGCATATCATAACATGGAGCCATTACCATATCAAACACACCAACAAATAATATGTTAAACCGTATATTATAATGTGGTTATATGTATATGTGCCACCATTCCAAAACATCTAAAGGGGAGAGGCCCGTGGGTTTGACCTCGAGAACTCTGCCCCACACCCCAGCCAGGTTTTAACCAACATGTTATCATGACGATCCATGATAAGGATCGGGAATGTTTCCTTAAATATTGGAGTGAAGGTTGGGGTTCTAAAACAAGTGTGTGGCCCATCACCCATAACCACAAAAAAAATACTTTAAAACTATATAAAAACCATGATTTCCACCAATGAGTTCAGAGTTTAGGAGTTGGAAGTATAGAACAACGTGACTTTGCATAGAGACCGAGACATGTTATAAGCATAGATCTTGATGTAAAAAGGCCATTAATGAGACAGATCATGAGGAAAAATTCATTCAATTTGTACTATTTGTCTTATTTTTATGTAGATTTGTTGTAATCTCACAGATCACATATGGTTACCAATAATACATACCAAAATATACATAAATATAAACAGAGACAAGAGACAAGAACAGGCAGGATGAAACAGATTATATTATTATAAAGAGTTCGTACAAAGCAAAGAACTGAACTGAGTTCTTGTTTGGCTCAACAGCCTAATATATACAGTTTACAAACAGTTACAAAGATAACTACCTGTCGGTTCGGTGAACCGACACGACTGTTAGTTTAGCCAACTTAATTAACCAGTTTAGTCGGATGACCAACTTAGTCGGCTGATCGACTAAGTTGGCCCATCGACTTAGTCGGCTGATCGACTAAGTCGGTCTTCGTTCAAGTCGACTAAGTCGACTTGATCCTTCTACATCTCCCCCACCAACAAAAGGTTTCTTCATCTCAAAGAAACAGGGAGGTACAAAAATTTAGTGATGTCGACGCTGCAACTGCTACTAAGGTGGACTGTGCAGACGAATAGTCGGTCTCTTCTGGACCCATACTTCGACAATGGCTGGTGCTGTGATGGAAAGATGATGCTGGAAATCCGTCCATGTCTGCAAGGCTTTCTGGATGTTGATCGTTAGGGTGTTTATACTTGAAAGGATCGACATCCTTTCTGACATGGTCATTTCTGCAATTTTTTCCATGTTGGGACCCAAGACTTGGTTCTGCTCTTTGGCTGCGTCGATGAGTCTTTTCATCTGTGGGCAGATGATGTCGAATTTCTCTAAGTTTGGAAGAGCCTGTTGAATGCATTCATGTGCTTCTCTTTCCAGCTTCTACAATTTGTTGGTCTCCATGACAATCTGTTCTTCAATAGTCTGCCTGAGTTCAGCCTCTGTCATCTTCCGGCCTTCCAAGGCTTGAATGGCTTGTTTGGTATTCCTTGTCTGCTGATAGACTTGGCCATAGTGGGTTGGCCAGTATCTTAAGACTTCCTCAGTGAAAACTAATTCTTCCATGTGATCCTGCAGAACCTTGTATGCCTCCGAGAATGCAGTATGCTGTGCCAAGAGCAGGAGGGTAGTTTCTTCCTTTTGTTCTGCCTTAGTCTCTTGAATATGTGCCTATATGGTCGACACCATGCCTTGAAAAAGATGATATGCCATCTCAAGAGGTCTATCTGTGTCAAATTCCATCGGTCCTTGGACGATAGTTTGTGCAAGGGTCCTGCATTTGCCGAGAAACTCGACCTGTTCTACGTCCTTGGCTATAAGCTCTTTACTTTTTGTGACCGTCCTTTTCTTTGACTCTTTGGCCAAGGTTTTGAGTAGTTGGCCGACCTCTGTGTCGGTATGTGAACTTGCATCCCTTAGTCTAATCCGTAGTTAAGATGGTCTATGATGATGTTCTTTCTTCTGCTTTTGTGTTTCTATTCCTTGCTCCTGGGTGTGTGCAGTGGTGGAGGTTGGTCCGGTGGTTGGCGGAATAGAGGTCAAGGGTTTTTCTAGTTGGGGAGGTGGTATGACCACTTCTGGCTGTGAATGTGACGGTGGTTGTGACGGTTGTGGCTGTGAGTCTGGTGGTGGTGGTGAGGGGGTCAGAGAATTAACTAGGGTAGATGGTTCGGCTGGGGTGTGTAGTAGGCTGTCGTCGGAAGATATACCTGCTTCTGATGGTGTAGTGGGTAAGTCGTAGTCTGTGACTTCTTTAGAGTGTCCAATTATGTCACCTTCGCCTTGAGTTCAGGTGAATGTCGTCGTCATATGGGCATAGGTTTTTTTGCTGGCTTTGAGGGGCGCAGTTGTTTGTATCTTCTGTGCCGATTGAAACAATGAAGGAAGCGTTGCAAAGAAAGATTTAATCTCAGCGTCCTTATCGACCCTGGCTCTGATTTCCTACAGCATTGCTCTTTGATAGATCTCACTGTGGCTGCCCAACTATTGTGCTAGTGCTTGTTCCTCAACTACTTTTGTTGGTGAGGGTGGTGGAGGAGTCGACACCAGGTCAACCATGTCTTTAGGCGGCGATGTTGTTTTAGCTTTATTTGGCCAACCCTTCGGAGCTCCTGCTTCCAGATATCATTGAAATTGAGTTTCAATTGATACCTTATTTTCCCTGGAATCCTCAACAATGTCGACGGCTACGGCTGCTAGCTCCTCCTCATCATCGGTAGAGTCCCCAAGGAGAAGCTTGCGCTTACCTTTTCCTTGCTGTCATTTTTTTCCCTTGATTTTCCTTCTAGCGATAGCTATCTCCTTAGCCAACTTCTTGATGACACTTTTGGATAAGGCATACTCGGGGTCGGTGTCGTCGACTTCACCTATCGGTAACTGAACTGGGTCGACAGCTGGTGGAGCCGGCGGGGTTGTCTGTTGCTGTGTTTGTATTGTTGGTTGTTGTTGTTCTGTCTGATGGGGTTCGACTACCTGTGCAGTTGGGTGTTTAACAGTGATGTGTACCCAACTAGTGGGCATGGTCGGGGTATCCTCTAACACAAATGTACTGATGTATAAGTTAAGCTCATAGTCTTCCTCCTTTTCCTGGTCTGTAAGAGGCTCTACGATGGAAAAGGGAATTTGTTTCCCAGCCTCTGGAATCGATATCTTTGTCTGCGCTTGTTGGGTCAAATCTCGAAAAATTTGGTCGACCGTTGAATAGTAGTCGAGGTCCTGTGCTTTGGGGTCCTGACCATGCATGTACCATACTGATGTATGATCAAGTTCTAACTGTATATGAGACTCAGTAGGGAGATTTCGTCGGATGTTCTGGGGCACCCTCCATCTCGTCATGCGAACCTTTAGCTGCTAGAACCAGTTTTTGAAGCAGACTTTCCCCTGTGCTAGCTCATGTAGGTTTCCTTTTTGTGAAAAAGGTTTAAAGCGATGCATTTGGAATTTGGTCGGCTCTTGGAAGATGGGACTACCTTCTGGACAAATATGATACATGACAATCCAGAGAATAAGAGAGGGGAATTTGATGATACCTCCCGTCTCTTGGCAGCGTTCGCAGATAGTTTTGACCATGTCGGAAACATAGTTGCCCCATCTGTAGACCCTACTGTCAGTGGCAATCGTGCCAACAGCCTCTAGCATTTCCAGTTTAAGGTCGCTACTTCGAAGAACCAATGTAGGGGTGACTGCTATGATTTTAGCCACAATTTGTGGGGTTCTTGTTGCAATCTGTCCTATCATCAATCCCTTCAAGTTTTTCCCAGTGGGTGTGCCCGTAAGTTCTTGGACGAGCCCTTCTTTGATCCTGATAGGTACAGGACTGCCTTGGTTGGATAGACCCGTAAGCTTGGAGATAACATCTCCAGTGATGTCAATCGGCTGGTTGAAATAGAATCGGCCATTGTGGTAATGACTGATAATAAATTTAACAGCTGCTTCTTTCATCCCACCAAAGCTTGCCATCAGTGGTGCGTTAGGGTATTGGAAGATGGTGCTCTTCTGAATTTTCTCAGTGGCCTGGGTCATTTTATTGTCGACATAGGCCCACTCTTGGATCTCGGTCCAGAGTTTCTGGAATGGGCCCTCCTATACCTTTGCGTTTTTTATGTTCTTTAAATGGTGGACCAGGGGTGTATCTTCTGCCTACACTTCCTTTGCTTCGGTCGAGGCTCTGGTGAGTTTGGGTGCCATTGCGTCAGACTGGATGGGGTTTTGACAGAGTTCTTGGTCTTTGGTTGATTGAGAGTGCGGGTGCTCTGAGGGTAATTGGTGTGGTGAATGAACCTTCGACCGCCCATTATTTATAGTCGTGGGTGTGGTTGAGTGTCAAAATGGGTGTATTAATGGTGGACTTGACAGTCCAGCTGCAATAATTGAGTGTGATTTAATGGAGGGTCTATTTCAGCGCTTGAGGCCATCAATGCGTGATGGGACTTTCGAAGTCAATGGTCGGTGTCGGTGGTGAAAATGGTCGGCTTGACTGGTCGATGAAGATGGTCGATGGTGATGATGTCGATGGTCGAAGTAGTGAGTTGATGTCATGATGGGTGTGTCTTATGGTATTGTTTTGTGGAAATTTTTAACTTTTTATGGGTTTTTGGTGGTCAGTTAAGGCTGTTATATGATTTTTTTGATTTTTTTTTCAGTTTCTGTATCGTTTAATTCAGGCTCCATTAACGAGCTTCTGAAATACCAGGCCCTGCAATGTTTTTAGTTGGACTGAACCATTGGGGTGTATCTCTTCGACAAGATAAGGTCCCATCCATTTTGTGTGAAGTTTCTTAGGTTTTCCTTTGACTCGACTATTATACAGTAAGGAAAGGTCACCGACCGATAAGTTTTTATTTTTGATGTTACGGTCGTGCCATGCTTTCTGTTATTGTTTTTGAATTTCCTGGTGTTGGATGGCCATAAGTCTGTGTTCTTCCAGCTGATTGAGTTGAAAGAGTCAATCCTTCCTGGCCTGTTCTACATAGACATGTAATATTTGTACAACAATAGGTGCCTACTGTCGAAAGTGTAGGGGGACGACTGCTTCTTGTCCATATACAAGTCGAAAGGGAGTTTGATCGGTCGTTTTTTTTGTAGGCTGTCCTGTATGCCCATAAGACTGCAGGAATTTTCTCGTCCGAATCATCTTTGTCGGTATTGCATATTTTAGTTAACCCTTTCCTTAGTGTTTTATTGAAAGCTTCAATCGCACCGTTCGACTAAGGGTGATATGCTGTACTTCGTCGATGGTCGATGTGGAATTGGTCTGTCAAATGCTTGATAGTTTTATTGATAAAGTGTGACCCTTGGTCACTGATCAAGGTGAGTGGACATCCAAATCGAGTGATGATGTTTTCGTAGATAAACATAGCAGCTACCTCACTTGAACATGTATCTACACATTCAGCTTCTACCCATTTAGTGACATATTCCACTGTAGTGATAATATATCGTGCACCTGATCATCTGGATGGGACAAGAAATGGTCCTATGAAGTCTATAGCCCAAATTTCAAATGTGAGACTAGGGTTTACAGATATCAGGGGAATTTCTGTGCTTGGGAGTGGTCGACCAAGTCGTTGACATCTGTCACATCGAATCACAAAGTTTTTACAATCTCTGTAAAGTGTCGGCCACCTCAATCCTGACTGTCAAATTTTCTTGGCAGTTGTGTCTGCGTGGAAATGTCCTCCTGCAAGTCCATAATGTGCTTCGTGCATAATTTGGTCTCGTTCATGGTCGAGTACACATCTTTTGAGAATATCATCCAACCCCATTTTCTATAGAAATCAATTGATGAGGCTGTAAGGTGTAGCCTTCATTGCTAAGATTTGCTTTCTCTTGGTGTTCATACCTTCTGGTGCCTGACCTGTTTCTAGGAATTGAGAAATTTCCTCCAGTTCTTTTGGAACTGCTTCTATATGAAATAAATGTGCATCTGGTAGGTCATCATCGACTCCAGTCGGTTCCTCCCCTGTGTCGATGTGGGATAGGTGGCCGGGCCCGACATTTAGCTTTCCTGGTCGGACAACGACTTCGAATTCAAACTCTTGGAAAAGTAGGAGCCATCGACAAATTCTGCCATGATGAAGGGGTTTATTAACAAGGTACTTCAAAGCTTGATGGTCGGTATAAAATGTGAACGGGTTAGCTAACAGGTAATGTTGATATTTCTGGAGGGAAAAGACCATACGTAGGGCTTCCCTTTAGGTGGTCGAATAGTTCCTTTCAGCCTTATTTAGTTTTTGACTGCTATAAACTATAGGGTAATCCATTCCATCATCCCCTAGTTGAGTCAGGATTGCTCCAATTGCTATACCTGATGCATCGATGTGCACATGAAATTTGGTTGACCAATTTGGAAACTTAAGTATGGGGGCTTCGACGAGTTTTCTTTTTAATTTGTCGAAGGATATCTAACATTTCTCTATCCATTTAAACTCCTGATCATCCTTTAGTAGTTCTTCTATAGGGTAAGTCATGTCTGAGTAATGTCTGATGAATTTTCGATAATATCCTGTATGACCAAGTAACACCCTGACTTGTTTAGGGTTTATTGGGGGTTTTAGGTCGAGAATAATCTTAATCTTGGCAAAGTCGACCTTGATACCTTCTTTGCAGACAATATGTCCTAAGAGTATGCCTATAGGAGTCATAAATATGCATTTCTTAATATTGAGGGAAAGTTGAATCTGTCGACATCTTTCCAGCATAATTCGGAGCCATGTGCAATGATCCTTTAGGGTGGAATAGATTGTCTAGTCATTGAAGTACACTGCCATGGTATTATATATATACTCTTGAAATGTTTTGACAACAATTCGGGAGAATAGTACAGGTGCATTCTTTAGCCCGAAAGGCATAACTTGATAAGCAAAGGACCCAAATTCACATACAAATGTTGTTTTCTTTTGATCCTCTTTTGCTATTGGCACTTGGTTATAGCCTAAAAATCCATCTGTAAATGAGTAGCACTCATGGCCTGCAACTTCATTTAGGATTTCATTAGCATAAGGTGTGGGGAATGGATCTATGAGTGTGACTTTGTTTAGCTCCCTAAAGTCGACACAAATTCTTAATCTTGTCGGGTCGTGCTTCTTGGGCTGCACGACCATGGGACTTGCCCATTTCGACTGGTCGATAGGGTAAATGATCCCTACTGCTAACATGCTATCGATATCCTTTTTAATTATTTCCTTATATTTATGGGCTAGTTTATAAGGACGTTTCTTGACAGGTTGGACATCAGGTTTAGTGTTGATTTTCATCTCTCCCATTTCCTGTACTAACCCTTTTAAATCTTTATAGTCTCTTGCAAAGACATCCTGGAACTCTCTAAGTAAGTTCACTATGTCGGTGGTTTGTCGTTCATTCCAGTAGTCACCAATCTTGGCTATTTTTGGTTGGTCGTCATTTGAAATGTCGACCTCCTTAGTTTTCACTTTGGCATCTAGCCATTCGGGAGCTTTAGCTTCATTGATCGGTCGACTTCCTTCTTTAAACTGTGAGAATGTAGCAGGGAAGTCGGCTGTAGTCATTCTGTCAAGGTCGGGTTTGTCGGTGGTCACGACCCTTGGGATTGAGTGGATTGGTTTTGTTGTCTCAGCATGGTTTGATTTCCATTTTAAGCTCTTACCTTCGGTGTGTTCATTTTCCAAATGTAAACGGGTTGACTCGACTTTTGATTCTGTGTGTATACTGTTGTATTCCTTGATCTGTCGATGGTCTTTGTAGGGTTGTTTTTCAGTCAGTTGAAGGAAGTGTTTAATTTGTTGTGCTGGCTCGGCTAATTTTTCATATTGAGGTACAAAATTGAAGGCTTTAATGAAATTTTACTTTAGTTCATGCCAGAAAAAGGATTCACCTCTAGCTTCCTCCATCTTATACCATTTATTGGGTAAATTGTCTAGGGTTGAAGGGAACAAGTGTGGCCAGGTCTTTTCATCCTTAATACCAAGTCTTCTCCACTCTTTTTCACAAGTCTTGATATGTTCTTCCGGGTTTTGTCCTTGAGTAAAGATAGGGATCTGGGCTTCTTGGATTAACTTCTTACCGCCAAAGAGTTCGATAAAGAAAGTTGAAATAGTGGTCCAGGTTTGTAGTTTTGTCTGATGGGTGTCCCACCATCTAGCTGCTTGGCCTATGAATGTTTCCACTAAGCTCTGTAGTTGGCCATGTTCTCCAATATTTTTAGATATTTGTTTGACATGCATGACTGGGGATTCCCTCTCCTTATACCTTGGTGGATGTGTAATGTTTACATTGGTCGGTTGTAAGGTAGGGCGTTGCTTTATTTTTCTCTCAAATATTTTGGGAATGATTGAGACAATGAAGCACTATTGGGTGGGTTTCTTCTGTACTTTTTCGATAGTCCAACACCCTCTTTCTTGAGTTTCATAATTTTCTATTTCCCAGTTGTATAATTCAGTGTCTGAATTATAACCAATTGAGTCTTGGTCTCCTAAGTGAAGTTCCCCATGGTTATTTGGCTCTGTATAGTCAGTATTGTTGTGGACTTGGTAAATTTGTCTAACATCGACCTCTTCATCAATAGGTTCTATCCAAGGCTTTCCTTGGGATGGGTTGATGGGTACAATGACTTTTTGGCCATTTCCTTTTAGCTTGATTATTTCTTTATCTAAGGATATGGATGCTTTCATTTTGCGTCCCCAAGGTCGGCCGACTAGGGCTGGGAAAGAACTGGATCCTTCCTTTGGGTTGATAATTTCAAAGTTGACTTTGGTCGATATTCCTTTAATGGTTGTGTCGACATTTTTCCAAACCCCAATGGGTTCAATGAGGCCTTGGTCGGCTATTTTTAGGTAGATTCCTGACTCATAGAGTCGAGGTTTTCCAATCTGTTCCCATGTATCCCAGGTCATAATATTTACTTGGGATATGAAGTCGAGCACTACTTGTCGTACGTGGTATCCTTCAATTTCTAGGTCAACCAGTGGGTCGACATCGTTTTTGTCTTTTTGGTTTAGGCTACAAATGTTCTTAGTTTGTTTCCCCATGTTGGTGTCTTTTAGTTCCTGCAATAAGTCGATGAATTGGACTACAGGTTTGTGTGTTTGGATGAGTTGAACTAATTGCTTTATTGTGTCGGGCCGACTGTTAACAAGGTCTTCCTATCGTGCAACATCATGAAATATGTGTGTGGCTTCTTGATATGTGTGTTGTTCTTTGCTAGGGTCGGGGTATGCATTTGTGTTTTTGATCTTGCTAATATGAGGGTTATCAGGCCCTATTTTTGTGCCTTGTCGAGTGACAATGTGTAAATTCTTAGTAGTTAGTACATCATTCTTCTGGACACAAGACAAGACATTAACATTCTTTTTATTACTGATTTTTTCTAACATAGTAGGACAATCCTCCAAGGAGTGATCACCTACTCCACAATGTGTACAGAATTTAAGATCAGTTCTGTCCTTGTACGGACAGTCTGTGCATCGGTGCCCTTCTTTATAGCAAATGAAGCATTGGGTGGGTCGACGAGTTTGTATGTCGCGATTCCCGATGAATCGACCTCTTCCTCCAAACCCTTGTTGTCGATTGTAGTACCGATGTTCATACTGTCGGTCGTCAGCTCTTTTCCCGTTCTGGTTGTTTGTATTGCTTTGGTCGTTCTTTTGCATTACTGCATTTGTTTGGTAAACCGCTTGATAGTTCTGTCAATTTTTCAGATTTATCTAACAGTCGGCGGTATTATGGCTTGTGGTCTCACAGATAACGCACCAGGAAGGCTTTCCATTCTTCATATTGAATGGACAGTCAGCTGTAGAATGGTCTCCACGCTCCTAGAAGATGTCGCAAAATGATTTAGTCTGTATGAAACGGACGTCTTGTCAGCTATACTGCTGTCGACAATTATCTTTTGAATGGCCAGTCGTTGAGCAGTTAGCACACCAGATTTCTTGATTCTTGAGGGTCAGCTCTTTTAAAGACTTCTACACATTTTCCAGCTGTTCCTCTAATCAGTGGTCTGTCGGATATGCAGGTATATCTTCGTCCATCTTGACCTGCAGAGCTTTGGTCAGCGCATATTCATAGATCTTGAATGTTTCCAGACTGATATGCCGGTGAACTTTCTGTGATAATACTGCAAGGAACCACTGAATTAGTAATTGCTAATCAATATAATCTAGTTGGCTTAATAGGTCCTTCCAATGTTTGTCGTAGTCACGGACTGTCTCTCCTGTCTTTTACGATGTCATCTTAAGCTTGTTGGTGGCCAGGTGCTTGGCGTTTGGGGTTTTGAAAAAGGATAAGAACTGCGCTTTTATTTCTTCTTTCATTGCTCTGGGTTGCCGTTCGGAAAATGTCATGTACCATGTTAAGGCTCTTTTCCTTAAAGCCCCCACGAACTGAGCCATTTGGCGATCTTCCTCCATGACCTTGTTGGCCTCCCATATCAACCTACAGATGAACCAATGTCGTCTGAGGTCTTCGTTGCCCTCATAAAGGGGGATTTGAGTAGGTCCGTGACCCATGTCTGAGTCACTTTCACTACTCTCAGATGGTGGCGGAGGTGGAGGTGGGGGTGGCGGTATGCGTGTTGGTGAAAGTGGTGGGGTGGATGATATAGTCGAGCCTGCAGAGTTTTGGTCGACCAAACATATGCTTCCATCGGTGGTCGATTCTTTTTCGCTGTATAGTGGGTTGTTTTGGATTTGTATTGTTGATGGTCCACTACAATTTTGTGCGCGTAGGTCTGATTCTTGGATGTCTTCTAAAGCTGTATGTGGGAGGTGGGGTGCTCCTTCATGTGTCGGTAAGAGAAAGTGGATACTTTGAAAGGATGGTGCCTTTTGAAAGCTCACCCAGTTCCCTTTGACCGGTTGACGTATGACAAGATGTCGTCCCAGGTATGGTTCGTCGCCTAGTCGGCTCCAAAGAGTAATGTCACCATCTCATAATCGGAGGTCGTCTTCAATAATAGTTTGTATTCTGGTACATAGATTTGTAGGGGAAAGGGTTACTCCTTCGTCAGGAACAATTAGTTGGAGAGCTTCTGGCACATTTCATCATCTGTAGGGGATGCCTCTTTGTCTACGCCCTCTCTGCGTTGGTCATGACCCGACTCTGGTGGAATCTCATCATGGGTGGTCTCCCTAGGGTTTTGCTACAGCTTCGCGACTCTCTCTCATCTGGCTTCCCTTCTCTGCTATCTTTCGTCCCTTTCGATTTTCTTAATGTCCGACATACTTTCATACAATACTATGCCTTCGGGTCCTATTCGGTCGATTTTTCATTACTGGTGACTAAGACTGGATTCTGGTCGACTAGGATCCACTATGCTCTAGCTTCGACACACGACCAGCTACCGCTCCATAGCCTACACGATGCTTTTTAGAAAGCTCGGATAGTTTTGTCTATTTGCTCAGGAAGTATTCCCACTCTCTTTCAGCAATAAATTTTTCCCACTTCTTCTGTTTCTCTGCCCAGTTAGTGTTTGGGGGTGGTTCACACAATGGTGGTCGAGGTTCGATGATGTGGCCTGCTCCTTTCTCTATCAGGAATTTGAACAGAAAGGTAGGTAAGGAACACAAGAATTGTTCAGTAAATTCTATGAAAAATTTCTATATGACAGTTTCCACAGAAGTTCTGTTTTCGATTGCTTGTTCCTCACCGAATTCATCGGCTATCTTTTCAAACCACTCTAACAGATTCGTGCGGCCTCCTCGGATCAGTTTCTGGAGCAACTGTTCTTCTTTAGTCGTGTCCAATTTTCTCATCCAGAAGTTGCTTCAGTAAGTGTGGCACGGATTCGACAAACTTCTCATGTGTCTTAGTGAAAAATCTTGCTTTGGCTTCGGCGATTGTCAATCTGTTCCTTCGTGCGTAATTTTGTAGATAGTTGGCAATTTTATGCTCCCACCAGTCCTTGATCTCCTGCTCTGGTATCATATGTGAGCATATATTCTAGACATGTACTAACGGCAACAGAACCAATGTTGTAATCTCATAGATCACATAAGGTTACCAATAATACATACCAAAATATACATAAATATAAACAGAGACAAGAGACAAGAACAGGTAGGATGAAATAGATTATATTATTATAAAGAGTTCGTACAAAGCAAAGAACTGAACTGAGTTCTTGTTTGGCTCAACAGCCTAATATATACAGTTTACAAATAGTTACAAAGATAACTACATGTCGGTTCGGTGAACCGACACAACTGTTAGTTTAGCCAACTTAATTAACCAGTTTAGTCGGATGACCAACTTAGTCGGCTGATCGACTAAGTCGTCCCATCGACTTAGTCGGCTGATCGACTAAGTCGGTCTTCATTCAAGTCGACTAAGTCGACTTGCTTCTTCTACAATATTGTCTCATTTTACATGCCAGAGGAGGCTTCACGCACATAAAATCAACTTTATGCTCATTTTTGTAAGAATTTCGTGAGGAGTTTAGTGGTGTCATTTATTTATGTTTATGTCTAATAGAAAATAGAGGTATTTCCAAAACACCCATTTCTAGTGGCTCAGAGATGTAGCCCAAGATGGGTGTGTTGTCTGCCGATTGCACACCAGCAGCAAAAATATTCTGAAAGCTGTCTCCTCACTTGAGAAAGTGGGAGAGGTGTGACCTTAGGGGCAAGCATAGAGCTAGGTACTGTCACCTACTCCTAGCTCCTCCGTTTCGGCTAACTCCTAACGAAGCCAAGGGGGGTAGTCCCTACAAAAGTGTTTCTATGGCTCTTAAGTTGTTAAACTGTTTTGATTAGTTGCGGGTGCGGATGGGTGTTTTTTAGGAGTTATTATGATTTGAAGTGTTTGTTTATTATGAATATGACACTAAATAAAAATCAATCCACGTTGCTAACAAGAGATTACAAAGATAAGCAAAAATTCTAGACTTTAATAGTGCATTCAGAGAAAGAAATTATGATAAACCATAAACCATTGATCAAATAATATGATTATGCAAATTAAAAAAGGACCAGTTCCTTATGGAGTCAATGAGCGCGTGAAAAAAAGTCTAGGAATTTAAGCTAGTGAGTATTAGGTTTTGCAAGTGCTCTTGGTACATTTTAAGAGTTTTTTGTTTTTGATCTTTGCTTATGGTGGCTGGATGTCCTAACCGGTAATACCTTCAGTGGCTCCGTTCGAAGACACGACGGACCTGTCTGGGGTCAAAGGTAAGTGTTTAATAACTTAACTACCAGTTCCCAGATTAGGTAGCCCAGCACCCACACTTGGAATTTCCTCACATGCCTCAGTATTTATCGAACAACGCTGGTATGTTGGTTATGGGGAAAAGTTTTAGTTAAGTTCCTCTTGTGGGGTTTAGAGATCCAATGCCGTTTCTGGGTATTCCGATCGAAGATCGATCAGAGCATACTCCGGCAAAGGGGGAAGGGGGTTAATTAATTAAAGGGATGTGAGTTGCAAACTTTATTAAGTTGATTAATTAAGACTCTCCGATAGAGAGCGCTCTTGACCCTTCCTTATGACAGTGGTTCAAGAGACTTAGCTAATCTAGATGAGACTAATGCAGGGATTATGCAAACCTAGGATGCTCTCTGATAGAGAGTGCTCTTGACTTGTGTTTTTGCAAGTTCAAGAGTCTTACTTATGGATGATTTGAATTAAACAAACACAATAATTAATATGAAAGGTGGTTGATTAAAACTCTCCGACAGAGAGCACTCTTGATCCACCTTATGGTGAGATTCAAGAGATTTTGGTTCTTCTTATGATTTAACAATTTATAACAAGATACCAACCAGCAATTATGAATCTAGCAATTAGTAAGAATGAAACTAAGTCTAATCAAAGAACTAAACTAATTGCTAAAGGAAAAATATACTAAGCAAATCATGAAAATGAACACAAGACACGCTTCCCCAAAATAGGGGAAGTAGAAAAGGAAGGAGACTTCCTCCCACTCAGCTCTTTTATTAATCTTTTACAATGATGATGTGTTATTTTTTTTTTGGAAGAACGGGGAAAGAAGGGGATGCAATAAGAGGGATAGCAATATTTTTGTTCTTTTTGCACTCCTTGTTCGTTTGTAGCCTTTGTGCTCTACTTCACCTGTCTGCAATCTAAGAGCTCTAGACACACACTTGTTATGATATTAGCTGATTAAAAATAACTTGAAATTTAATCTATAAACTAACTAAAAACATTTATCCAAACTCACCAAGAAGAAGGAAGAAAAGAGGAAAGAAAAAGGCAAGGCAAGAGGGGTGGAAAGAGGGAAAAAAGAAAGTCAAAAGAAGGATGGAAACTAAGTGAGAAAGAGGGCTGAAAATCAGAGAAAGAGGGCTGCAAAATGAGGGTTAAAAAGGCTGAAAGTACAACCCAAAATATGGTTGAAGAAAAGGATGGAAAAGGGCTGCAAAAAGTGGAAAAAAAGAGGCAAAAGAGGGCTGTCCAAAAGGGAAAAAAGTGGAGAAAAGTGGACAGCGAACAAAGGGAAGGAAAGGCTGCAAATAAAAGGCCTAAAAGGCTGAAAATAAAGCACAGGGCAGCCAACCGGGGAAAAGGCTAAGTGAATGAATGTTCACTTTAGCCCAAACGTGCCCTAATCCCAAGAAAATAAAGACTTTTTAGTTTGAATGATGAATAAAAGCAAGGAGAGAACGATCAAACCTGTGGATCTTTTAAAAGCACTTGGATCTCATGAAGCATGCAATTACCGGAAAAGCATACTTGACTCCAAGAGAAGAAGATGCAGTTGAGCTCGAACTTCTGCTTGGTTGGATGGAAGGATCTACAAAATAACACTGATAGACTTTCCTTACAAAGATTAGATCATGTATTATTCACAAATTGAAATAAAGAATAGCATGAACTACAACTGAATAAAACAATGCTCTTTTTTAAATTCTAGAAGTAAATCAATAAACAGCTAACTTGCAAACTGCAAATACATGTTCTTATGTGCTTACAGAAGCCTTCTAAAGCATAACATCATAATCTCAAATAAACAAGAAAGAACAACATTAAAACAACATCACCTCATCCATTAAGTGCAATCATCCAAAGAATCACACCACATGAGCCTCCAAAGCCTTAATTTTATTCCAATGGTTGCATAGAAGCAACAAGCAATTACAATAGTTTCACCAGAGTTTCTCTACACCAAAATCCATCCCAATAGAGCTGAAAGAGCCTCTTTTTAACAAATGAGAGAGTGCTAAAACCCTAAAACCAAAAAAACCAACCCTAACCAGCTTAGCCACCTAACAAAGAGCCCAGACCTAAACTAGAGAAGTGGGAGTGAGGGGAGGCCTCCACCGAGGCAAGGCGCACCCACTCCAAACCTGTGCACTAAAAACAAGCTAAGGCTAAGGCGACATGTGTGAGTCTGGATGTAGGTAAGCTCATCCTTTAGGTCTGGGAGGAGCTTGAGCTAGGTTTGGGAAGCCCACTCATGGTGTAAGCTTCAGTCTTCACCTCGATCAAATCACTAGACCAATGAGAGCTATCCATCTCATCTTTAGCTGGAGATGACATGTCTAATTGTTAGAATAATCCCGAAGGATCTAATAACTGATAATAAATTAATTGCTCTCTTAATCATGACTGAAGATGAGTTATGATAACTCCAATCATCATAAGTGTTCCATGAGATGTCATTTAGCCTTTTATTTTAATAAATTTGATTTAATTTGGAGAGTTTTAGTTTTCTCCAAAATAATCATTTTTTTTTAATAAAAATCATTTTTTAATAAAAATCATTTTTTTACTAAAAATCATTTTTTACTCAAAACTTACTTTTTTGAGTAAAGAGGCATTGTGTCTGATTGCTGATCTGAAAGTTGGTTCTAACTCGCTGGATGATCAAGAATGATTTTTGGCTTAAGGTTAGAGCCTTCAATCACTAAATTCTAAGTCTGGATCACGAATGGGTTTTTTCCATTTAATTTATGGAAAAATTAACCCAAAAAACTTAAGAAAAGTAACTAAAAATTAAAAAATAATTTTTCACTGTTCGAAAAATATTTTTTCGAAATTTTTGTTATGTGTCCAGATGACTTAGGACATGACCATGATATATCTAAATAATTTCTAGTAGGCTTATAACACTCAGTTGGGCTCTAATAACCCCCCAAGGCCTAGAATTCAACATCGGGCATTCCAGCTTTGGAGGAAGCGGGAGAAAACCTCGTCAATTATACTCGGCTGAAGGCAAAGCATAATTGTCAGGGGCAAAAAACTCCTTGGAATACCCTATTTGAGATTCTATGTCTCAGGAGACCGAACCACTCAAAAATATCCTACTAGCACATTTTATTACAAACCCCGCGGGGCCATGGTCAAAATTATTGAAATAAAAAAATGACTAGCCCATATTGGCTAGACAAGCAGATGGATCAACTGATACACTAGAATCAGACTTTGAACAAGTCTTTCAACTGGTGGATCCTTAGGTAAACCAACTTATGGTATAAAAAGTTGGATAACAATAACTATGATTAATCATATCAAGGCGAGTCGTAGAGTTTATAAGCATCTTATTAAAACAAAAATGCTCACGTTCACTATTATTAAGGCATATCGTAATTCCTTGTTAATTATTATTAAGTTAACTACCCAAACCCAAACATACAGTAATGTACAAAGCCACGGCCCAGCCAAAAAGGAATCATAGTTCAGAGTGGCAGCTCTAGAAAGCCATGACCCAAATGAGAAAATGTCATGGTGCTTATAGCTCATGATTACGATTAGACCGATTCAATCACTCATGAGGTGAAATGGGAGGATGTTTCAATTAAATCATGGATACAAGATGAAGGATTCCATGCACCCAACCTCTCAACTACCATGAATGTAAACGAGAATGTTCTTCTTGCGAAAAAGTAAGTCATTACCACTCTGATTGACAACGAAATTAACACAATATCCGATACACCTGGTTGGATAGAAATTAGATAGGTTAAAATACAGATTCATGTTGGCTAGATAAACATGAGGCCGCGTCCGGCATAAGGAAGTCACGGCTTCATATAGGAGTAGTATACAAGTCACGGCCCAGCTCAAGCACAGATCACAACTCGGTTGAGGAGTAGCACAAGTTATAAATCAACCCAACAGCATACAAGGGGTCATGGCCCTCATCTAACTACTAGCGGGAGGTCACGGCTCAAGCCGGGTAGCAACACAAGGTCATCGCTCAAGCTAGACAGTCACGTAAAGTCACGGCTAAAAGTGTCTACAACACACTAGAAGACAGAGTAAAAATAAAGAAAGGGTCATGGCTTAAGCTGGACAAGGTTCATGCTCTGAATGGGTGTAACCTTCAAACAAAAAAAAGGCATAAGGAAACCATAAGCGCATGCTGAATCTTCCATATGATATGCTGGGGTTTGTGCCTTAGCTAGGTGTAGTTTTAAAGCTTAACAAAGGGATATAAAAAATAATGCATATGCTGAGATAACAAATTGGACCACCCAATGGAAAATAGGAAGCTGAAGCAAAACTTAAATTGCATATACCAAGGATGCCCGTGCCTCCGAGTATTCAATCAATTGATGAGTTGCCTCTAAGGATCTGCCATGCCCTATCTATACTCCAAACAATGCTATAGGATCCAACACTTGCCCAACCTTTTCCAAAATCCCCCTCGTGTCTCCCTTCCCCTCTACATATATATATATATATATATATATATATATATATATATACTCACTTATTTTAATAAGGCCATCCTCTCCCACTTACCTCGGACAGGATTGCTAAACAAAGCATTTGGCCGTTGCGAATTGTTGGGAGGATTTTAGGCTGAGATTTCCCAAGATTATGGTGACCGTTTGTGCTCTAAACTTTTTCCACGGCTGTCAGGGTTCAGGGAGGATTTATTTCCCTCATTCAAGCTGAACTTCTCCTTCAATTAAGCCTAGATTTCAAGCACAGAAAGAAAGAGGATCTTAATTAAAAATTCATGTTATCATTTTTTTAACTAAAAGAATTAATCCTTCCTTTCACTATAATAATTATTCATTCATGCCCTTTTAATAAGAAGATGGGACCTATCATTGTTTTCCTTTTTCTTATGATATATTAATTCATGTCAATAGAGTTAATCTGTCTTCATTATCTCTAGAAAGAATTAATCCATCCCTTAGATTTTATAGTAATAATAATTCATGTCCTCTTTATAAAAGGGATTAATGTCTAAAAGACTTAATACTTTATGTCTCTTTTTATAAAGAATTAATCTATCCTTTTCCTTTAATACATGGATAGTTATTATTTTAAATGTATGAGCACATATATTTATAATTCTTTTAACCTTCTTTTTTTTTCTTCCGATTCCTCAGTGGAATCTGTCCACTCTCCTAGTTCTTGTCATGCCCTTGCATTATTAAATTTTCACCTAAAATTTTTTAGCACGGGACTAGGGCTTTTCATTTATGTTTTCGTCTTTCGAGTTGCGTACTGAAGAAAGCATTATGGCTCCCAAACCATTCATCATGCAACCTAGTGGATTCGGTCATCTGTTGTTTAAGTCATGTCCCAGTCTTGCGTCAATTATTAAACTTAGACCATATGTATCTATTATCAATGGTGTAGAGTCATGGATTACCATCTCCTTAAGAAAAAGTTGCTCTGTCTAAAGGACTATCCATTACTTATTTCTAACTAATGAAACCGAAGAGGCACACTTCTATGCATTTTAATAGTACTTATTTGCAGTCTTCTATCCACATCATGTTTGACGACAATGTCTTAACGTGATTCCAAATGATTATTAATCATATCCTTAAGGGATGTAGTACACAAGCATTTTGTCAGTAAGTTCCTTTAGAGAAAATCTAGTATCTAGATAACATCATTATGATAACAAATAATTTTCTCTTGATTATCCTTCATAAAGTATTTAATCTCTAGACAAGATAGCAGAATGTTGCAAGATAATATAAG